>CM068305.1:34037338-34142194 GCA_034768735.1 Schistosoma mekongi | reverse complement strand
AAGATACTATAGAAATTTAATAAGTTACTCTAATTAGCTTAGTGATATTTATAAACAGTGGCAAAAATACTAAGAACTAAGAAAAGTCGATCGTATATGGAACTTAATATGTTTCGCCTGAAAACAACACACTTTTTCGAATGTTATGTGTTGGCGGGTCATCAATTTGTACGCAAGCATAAATGGCGTTTCTAGTCGTGGTTTACGCAGTTTAATATACATGACTAGTCTAATAAGCTAAAAGATATACATGCCAAGTACTAGAGGTGTGTATAGTAAATTAAGTGTTAAAAAGTTGAAACTCCAGGCAAAAGGGAGGAGAGGAGTGCCTGGATTTTTTTTTTTTTTTTTTTGGAAATTTATCCTGACATCTTTGAAGTTTATTGTGTATTTATGGCTTCGTAAACTGATAATTGAGAAATCTATAAAAATGATTATAGTGTCTGCATGCAAAAGTCATGCTCAGCAAGAATTGAACCACGTGGATCTGTCACGGCGTGGTCTCGAAACTCGGCTTCTGCGTAGCAGAACCAAGCTTCTATGTTTTCTGTCCAGAAAGGAATGAGCTGGAAGTTCGGGGGTGTGGGAGTTTTAATCTTAATGAACTTAGGTGTCTGATCAGTCATGCTATAAATGCAATATATAAAAATATAAAAATAAATGCGATTAAAACGTGCCAAAAAATGATAATCACACCAAAAATACTGTTAAAAACGACAAACAGGAACGAACTCACAGTTTTGAACGTGTTCAGATCACGTCGGGCTCACCAATGAAGTTACACCCGGTATATGACCAAGTTACGTTTGGATTATTACCAGAGCAACTTCTAACGATTGAACCCACTCTTATGAATGAGAAGAAATCAGAAGGCAATGAAGGATGGAAGAGAAGTTATATTTGATCGTGAATGGAGCGACAATGGGTTAGCAACGTCTAGGCTGGCAAACTAGAGAGGGTTGCTTGTTTCGGTACGGCGTGGCGAGATATGGTGGTGATGCGTGACCGGGCGCCTTCAACTTAGTAGTGTCCGCTAAAACAAACATGGTCAGCATCAATGTCGAAACCTATGTAACTATTTATTTTGGGGATTATTTACCGCTACACACTAATTATATCAATCATATTACGTGATTGCCAAGGCTAGACAATGCTTTATGATGATATCGTGAAACCATTATGAGTAATTAGTTGTAGTGTTAGTTTGCTATAAGCTAGTGAAAAAAATGAGTTGTTTTTATTTATTATTTAGGATCTAAAAGATTGGAAAACCTAACAACAGAATTTAAAATCTTAGATATGACACATCACTACAGTTAGAAAGGTGCTAAAGATACTATAGAAATTTAATAAGTTACTCTAATTAGCTTAGTGATATTTATAAACAGTGGCAAAAATACTAAGAACTAAGAAAAGTCGATCGTATATGGAACTTAATATGTTTCGCCTGAAAACAACACACTTTTTCAAATAGTACGTTGCTGTATAAAGTTGTTAATAATAAGTATCCTAAGCAGAAAACGTTTCTAGTAGTGGTTTGCATAAAATATACGTGGCTAGACTAAGTAAAATATATACATGCCAAGTACTAGAGGTGTGTATAGTAAATCAAACAGTAAAAAGTTTAAACTCGCCTGGGTTCCTTTTGGAATTTATCCTGATTTCTATGGTTCATTGTGTGGTTTATGGCATCATCATCTGATAATCGAGAAATCTAGAAAAATGATTAGTTCCGCAGGCAAAACCTGCTCACAACATTCATCTCAGCTGATAGGTTTACGACTTATATTGCTAGCCGAATTGTTTAAGAATCAGTTTAAGTGTTCAGTACTTAATAAAAAATAAAATGACTACCGTTCGTACATCAAAAGATAAGATCCGAGGAGAAGTAGGTTGAATAGTACTAATATTCCAATAACGTTTGTCGACTTAAGACAAAGAGAAATATATTGCTTTTTTGGTTTCGTTTTATTTTACTTTTACTTTTATTTATTTATTTTTTCAATATTTACTAACTCGAAGATTTTAGGAGTTACGTGATTATTTTTTTTTAGGCCGAAACTAAAACTGTGGACATCCCCGCCTGAATAATCGTTGTGCCCATCTAACGATTTTAGTTACCTTTGTAGCCTTTATATACTTACTTGCTGAGTCCGTGTTTGTTTGGTTAGATAAACGATCTAATGACACGTATGGTGGTTTATTATCTAGGTAGGCCGGTTTCAGCCTATCAATACTTACTAAGTCGATGTTTCCTTGTTTTTGTATTACGAAATACTTAGGTTTTCTTGAAATAACTTTAAATGGACCTTCAAAAGGAGGTCTAAGGGGTGCTTTTACTTTGTCACATCTTATCCAGACGTGCGAGCAACTGCTTAGGTCCTTAGATAAAAATGTCGCTCGTGATTGTTCACGAGTAGTAATCGGTTCAAGTTTAGACATTTGGTCCCGCAGTTAATCTA
Organism: Schistosoma mekongi; assembly: GCA_034768735.1. Taxonomy (NCBI): domain Eukaryota; kingdom Metazoa; phylum Platyhelminthes; class Trematoda; order Strigeidida; family Schistosomatidae; genus Schistosoma; species Schistosoma mekongi. The sequence continues at coordinate 34,139,732 of CM068305.1, read as the reverse complement.
CGTAAGCCAAAATCAAAAGAAAATGAAGTCCAAACGATGTATTTATTAGCCTATCACGCAAATACTGTTCTGTGCAATAAATTATACATGTATCATTACAAACCTTCAATATTATAGGCACCGAGTCTAGAACAAATGGTTAAACAGCCCAAAACAATGGCGTAAGCGAACATGGCGAAAGCGAAGATAAACAAACCAAATACCAAATTGAATACAACGAATAGATCAATTAAGTTGGAGAGAGTTTGATAAGAACAAATCACGAATTCATATAATTCCTAAGTTTTTAGCGGCACTCTTCACCAAATGAACATTAGTTATTTTCACATGCGACCGAACCACTTACATCAACAAGCAAATACAAACAATAATCCACCAACTTACATTCATATAAATGGTGAAAGATAGTGAATCTTAGGTCTTACAACAGTACGCCTAAGACCACTGTTAACTTGATGATCCCTAGACATACTGCTTTAAGACCTAGGGGTCATCACATCTACCTACGGCCTCTAAAAGATACACTTTCCTAATGTCCCTCACAAGAATTTTGTTTCCTGTTCTTAACTCTACTTGCTTCACCAATCCATCCTTACTTTGCATTGCATGCTGTACAAACCCAGTGACCACTTATTTTTCTCTCTAAAATCAAAACGAATCATAACCAAGTCACCCTCCCGTAAATTCCCGTCTAACTGTCCACTTGTAAGGCTGTTGAAACAAGGAAACGTATTCTCTAGATCAACGCCTTAAGAGCGCTTAGCACTCTACGAACTTATCGAATCATACGTTCCCAATCGCCACTCGAATGACTGGCAGCAGAGTGTTCAGGATGCCAATCAATGCTCTTTACAAACAATTTTACGTATATACGATCTCGTTTCAATTTCGGGAGACAATTCTCTAATTCACATTTGGCCCCGACCATGTCAGTTCCATTGTCACTAAATATCTCTCTCGAGTATCGCCTCCTACCAATAGACCTTACCAACGTCGTGATAAACGAATCTGTCATAAAGTTGCTCGTCACTTCTAAATGTATAGCACTCTTTCTCAAACATGTGAATACACATCCTTATCGTTTTTAAAAACTGCTGCCTTGCTTCACTGTGAGAGGTCAACACCCACAGACAAAAAAATCAATATTCCCTACCGTAGCCAGTATCAAAGGTGCCATTAATTGTTGTGCCAGTAGAGTCTTTCACCTTCGGCGATGGATGAAATTCCTAACTACTTTTCTTACAGCTCCACCGCATGTTAACACTCCAAACCTTTCGCGAACACAGTTGGTATCACCTGGGTGGGACCCACGTGCTTCTATGACATATTATAGTACTGCAAAATCAAACCTGTAACTGAGTGTTTTGAAGAAAGTATAATAGTATGTTTCCTAGTCTTAGATTACGCACTTTCCTGGAGCCGACCACTCGCACACACAGTAATCCGCCTATTAATATAGTATTCAATTTCGTAAAGGAGGTCCGATGGATTTCCTTAGTGAACAACTACCGGACGACTATAGTTTTCTGATCTCTTTCTCGAATACTCTACTTCGAACAAACTAAATTAAATCTATGCAAGCTAAGTCCATCTCTTCTACATTAAGTAAACCTAAACGCAAGGATATGTCCGTGCTTCCACAATATGTCATCAACAGGTAACACTTGTACCTAGATAACCACGCCACAGCTTTAAATAGCCTTTTCTAGTTGATGCATGCTAGGTTCGTCAGCCACCAAATATACAACAATTGCTTTTTTGAGTTCTAATTAAGGTATGATTCACTCACTGTCAATATTTTTATTTTATTTGAATCACATACAACTTATTTACGATAAGCGTTGTAAGTTAACCGTTTTGCGTTTCATCAAATGAGCTTAAACGTACTGTAATTAAAATTGGTTAACATAGCGTAACAATATTCAGAGCAAACCGCCTATGTAAAGTGGTGTAGTATGTATGTATGTATATATGTATATAACACCAGGGAAAAAAGTATAAACATAATTCCGAAGTTACAGTAGTTAGATTAGTGACATTTATATACCATGGCAAAAGTAATTAGAACTAAGGGAAGTCGAGTCAGTGTGGAATTTAATGTTTTGCCTGTAAACAACACACTTTTTCGTAGTAGTATGTTGTCGTACAAAGCTATTGAGAATACGTATGTTAAGCGTATATCGATTTTCGTAGTGGTTTACATGGAATATATATGGCTAGTTTAAGTGAAAATAAATACATCTTAAGTACTTGTGTGGTGTGTCGTCGGCCAACACTTTTTAGACCTCTTCAAAAAATGAAGAGCTTCACTCCAAATTTTAAAATCACTTTCACTGAACCGTATACCTTTGGATACATAGTCAGCTACGTTCTGCTTTAAAGGTACATACCGCCACTCATTTACCTTGGTAAGACTGTGGATCGTCAAGATTCGATTAGCTACAAAGGTCTTGAACTGACCAATCTGATTTCTGAAGTAATTCAACACAATCGTAAAGTCCGTTCAGAAAACTACATCCAAAAACTCGCTGCCCAATTCAGCCTGTAACTATGAGCCGACTCAAGCTGCTAAGACTGCAGCCGTAAGCGATAAACGTGGTATGGTTAAAAACTTAAGAGGTACAACTCATACCTTCGCTAAAACTAATCGACAACACGCCCCCTCGCCAGCAACATAACATCGGGAATATAATGATTTTCTAAATATCAGAGCAAGCCATACTACCGCTCCATATCCAGCTTTTGAAGTATCACCAAAATGCATAGTTCTTCAAGAGAATGATTCCTTACTGGTGTTAGTAAATATTATGGGAAAAAATACTCTTTACTTATCGCATGTCATCAAGAGATCCGAACTGACAGGTTCTGTCGTTCTTCGGAATCTCTACACCTCATCCTAAATCCGATTTGCATGAATGTTGTAGTAAATGTTTTGCAAGTAGTATTATCAAAGCCAACAACCGTAAAGATAGGGTCATAAAGTGACGCTGTACTTGTCAGTTCGTTTCGATATGTTGACCATAAAGGTAAAGAAATCGTGCATGGTATTCTGGAATAAACCCAATGTACGCCCAGTTTGGAGCTTTCCAAAGTCAAGTGACTCCACGGCATCATCCAGCCCTTCATAAGGAAGACAGTTGCTTATCCACTAAATAAGTTTAAAACTACCCTTTTTGAGGATAAAACCAAGCTGTTCAGCCAGTATAGCTGCTTTATGTACACTATTAGTAGAAGCTAGATAATCGTCAACCTAAAAGTTTTTGTCTAGAACCCTCCTATCATCTTTTATCGCATCCTCACTAAACATGTCTACAGCTTTCCTGAGGGCAAAATTAGTACAGAACGAAGATGACACTACAGTAAACGGATGAACGACCGAGTAACACTCAGCTACTTTATGTTCAGTGACGCCGTCCTTCTGCCACAACAAGCAAAACGCTCCTTTATCACTTTCTAGGATCCTGACTCGCAGAAATATTTCTTTACTGTCAGTTGCTAATGCCACTCTACTTAGTCTGAACCGTAGAGGCACTACTATCTAACTGTTAACTGTATTTGGACAACGCGAAGGTGATCATTGAGGGACAAATCTTGGTACTTAGCAGCACGATCGAATGCAATTCTCAACTATTCTGGCTTCTGAGAATTAATAAAAGGGTGATGCGGGACATACCAGAAAACTACTACTGAGTTAAAACTCCACTTATTAACTTCAACAATATGACCTTTGCCATCATATAAAAAGATACCTGCTTGTTAGGAGTGTACATTTAAGCAATCTTTGGTAAACTGCCTGCGCAAACATTCTAATCTGCAGCTACCGTCTCACAGTTATTTGGCAATTCGGGTCGCCCACGCTTTCAAGGTAACCCAACCTGGAAGTAGCCACTAAGCTGATTGAACCTTATTTTCGACAGAATGCTGTTTATTCAGATCGTCCAAATCACTGAACTCATGATTTTGCAACCTTTCCAAGTCATCTGAAATATCTGAACTACACGTACATCCACTCCATTTTACTCTACCTACTAATATGCTCGAGTTCTCTTGGCTACGTACCATTCAACCCAAATGCGTGAATATTCCAAAAAATGTTTCCTATCTCTCGATCTTTAGTCTGAAGCTCAGTGTTTATCCGGAATATCATACACAACAATAATGCTTGTAATCTTGTTTTCTAATTGAGAAAACGATATATCCCTAAATGTTTCCATTTTTTCGTTTGTTGTTGAGTAAGTGACTCTGCGTAACCCAGTGGTAGTTACTTGATAGTATAAGCCTTACTAATTTAAACAAACTCTTTATCGTCTAAAGAAGACAATTCCCCCCTCACTTCTAGATACCTGTATGCTGAAGCCTCATTTATAGTAATCACATTTATGGAATAAACCCTACTTTCCAAACATAAGCGATTAACAATTTCTTCACATTTATAGGATGTATCTGAACCACCGTCCAGAAAAGCATAAGCTTTCATACTTCCCTAAAGATCACATACTCTGACAGGAATGGTCCTGGAATAAACGTCAGAAGAATTTATCGCCCAAGCAAACTGAACAGAATTACCATTACCATCAACGTGCAAAGCAAATGGTGCTTAACTGTGCAACATTTTACTGGATAATTGAAACCTAAGCGCACTTCCGAGCAACATAACCAGACACTAGGCATATATAACGCGAACCAAGTTTTCGTGACTCCAACCTCCTGCTAATAATGTCCATCTTCAAGAACTCTCGGCAGTCGGACACAGAGTGTTTTCCTGCGCAAATGACATAAGCTACTGATTTCCTGTAGTTTCGTTGACAGTCTTCAATTGTAATCGCCATGAAGCTAACCCTCTTTCTAAAGTGTCTGTCATGTCCTTTAGAATTACTCGCCCACGAATTATTATAAACTAACATTCCATAAAGCGTTGGTAAAACTCATTCTCCTTTTTCTACAAACAATACCGAACCGCCAAAGCTCGGTTCTCTACCCTCAACTACAATTTCATCCGCCATACAGGCCCAACTCTAACGGTAGGTAAATTACAATGGATTTCAGGTTCGCCATTAAATTTACATCAGACTAATACCCGATTTGTGACAATGCGAAGTGGATTATATGTAATGTAATCGCGAAATCAGTTAAACCCTCCGAACAGCATCGCACTGTCTTATGGCTCAGCAAGTGCACGCAAGTGTTTTTGGCCATATAAATCATGCAGGATCTGACTAGCCTTACCGTATCTAAGTTTAGAAGGAAGTGATACAAGCAATAATAGCTGACCCTGCCTCTTCTTTATAATAGTATGTTAGATAACATCTGATCTTTACTAGTTAGCTTAGTCTCTATTGCATTTTAAGACTGATTAACAAAACTATGATACTGGCTAGGCTGTCCTTCGAAATACTTATTGCTGATCCAAGGTAAGCCAATACTATTAACAACAAAGGTTAGGACTTCGTCTATATTACGAGGTAGATTCTTATTTGGGTGACCAGGCTATCTAAACGAACATCCCTTGCAAGTATCAGATTTTAAACGGTCTCCGACCTTAGACTTTACTTCGCGATCCTTAATACGAAGTGGTTAGTCTTCTGATCTGCAAGCAATGCATTCTAATTTTGCTATTTAAATTTCTTCCTGTGCGTCTTATAACTCCAATTCTCTTCCTAAATCTAGTTTCCTTTATACCTGTCTTTTCTTAATTAAAGCTTCAGCTTATTAAGTATCCATTAAGTATCTCCACTCCATGATGTTGTCGTAAATTACGGTAAATATCAAGAATATGATTCACTATGGCCAATTGTGGGAGAATGACCAATTAGTCACCATATTAAATAAAACAATGACAGCACTTAACAGTACTACAGGAGCCTTATTAAAGAAATGTAGTGCTAAACCAAACGTTTAGACGCCGAGCGCCGAAGATACAACTGGAGAAGGTATCCAAATAAGGTCCAACTGAGCCAAAACCAAAGAAAATAAAGTCCGAGTAATGCATTTATTAACCTGTCAAGTAAAAAGGCAGGACTAAACAATAGGGACGAACTAATTCGATGGCGACTTTTCATCTCAAGGTCACTGCGCAAGTTTTACCTAACGATGTACACAAATCACTGCTTGCTGGCTAATTTCGAGAAGGAAACTATCGTTAGCCATTTGCAGGAAAAAGGTTCACTTCGTAGAACGTGTTTATGTGACTTTAATGGGTCTATGTATCTAGATAAGTGCTTGGAGAAGCCTGACAAACTAATATTTCGATGCCACAAATGTTGGCCAAAAAAGTCTCTTGGATCTGGTTCATTTTTCATGCTATCCAAAACTTTTTCCAGCAGGTAATGGTTCTGGTAGTGCCGTGGTTGTTGGAGACACCCGTAACTGTTACCGTAGCCATAGTAGATGTTACATCTGTTCAGTGGTATCAGTACTGTAGAGATATCTGCTCGGAAATACTAATGAAAATACCAATGTCTGTGGAAAGTGTTGGTAAATATGTCCAGATTGATGCGAGGGTTCTGAGAAAATGCAAATGCCATTGGAGATGAAGCATTTATACAGTTTGGGTAGGTAGTCTTTATATTAAAACATCTAGGAAAAGATACTTCGAAAGGATCTCTGACAACAAAGAATCCACTTTAATTTCAACTATTGAAGAGTATGTCTAACTGGGAACGATAATTTACACAGATAATTTAAAGTTAAATAAACGCCTATTAAGACTTGGATAAAATCATCAAATCGTCGCTCACAGCCGGCACTTTGTGGATCCCACAACAGGAATTCACACAAATAATATAAAGGCTATGTAGATTAGATTAAAAACGGAACCCGTGAAAAAATGCTTTATACCCACATAGATGACTATTTGTACTGAAGTTACTTTGATTTTAAATGTTTACAACCTTTAGATAATCTTGAAACGTTTATTAACCATGTGAAATTATTGCACACATTTGAGTAATGCTTTATTTTGGTAGTTTTTCCCCAAGAAAACTACCATTCTATCGTAAACCAGTTCCTTACTACTCAATTTTCGTTTAGCTAATGTCAAGGTCAAAACGATAGCTACTTAAGCTTATTCCCGTTCTTTAGTCCTGCCAGTAAATATAGTTCTGTGGAGTATATTATAAATGTATCATTACAAACCTTCAGTATTATAGGCACCGAGTCTAGAACAAATGGTTAAACAGCCCAAAACAATGGCGTAAGCGAACATGGCGAAAGCGAAGATAAACAAACCAAATACCAAATTGAATACAACGAATAGATCAATTAAGTTGGAGAGAGTTTGATAAGAACAAATCACGAATTTATATAATTCTTAAGTTTGCCGCAACAATAACTAATAGGAAAATACGTTTCTAAAACTGTATAAGTTCGCAGCATTTCTAATTAATTTCTCAAAAAATATTTTGACTGCGACCAATAGTAAATGTTTTAGATGTGTGGCGGCAAATGATTTCCCGATTAAATTGTTATATAGGCTCTCGTCACTGATTCTGACCATAGATGTTGCTACCCCGATTACCCTTCACTTACGAATAAACATATCACCCTTACCATCCACCATTACCTTTTAAATTCCCAAACGTGTGATCTATCGTTATGCAGCAAGCGTAACTTGGTAATATACAGAGTGCACTTCAATTCAGAAAACAGGATCTACGTCTACTATTCACTGATAAGCTGGATACCAGTGAGAATTACCTAATAATCAGTTTTATGAGCATATGAAAGCTATATCATGTTAGTTGACAGCTGGAAGTGCTAACACTAGAACATTTTGTGACTACATTATCTGGGGTTGTTGTTCTTAAGTAACAGGAGGTTCAGAGTGACTTGGCTATGACATGTAACATTGTGAACAAACTCAGACATCAAAACTAGAACATCCTGAGAGTATCTAACACCCTTATTTAGCAAGAAAATCCCCGGAACATTGTCCATTAAAGGGTACAAACGAAGTTGAAGACAAACTTTCCAGCGTTGATGGTCAGCACTAAGGGAAATGTGCCGCCCGAAGTAGTACCTACAGCTCCTAGAGAAGAGGGTTTCGACAGAAGACCGTTTAAATTTAGTCCCATTCACCTCCCCTCTTTATTCATGCCATGATAATTTTTTTAACTTTGTTTTGCGACTTCAATAGAGACCCTTTAACTCATTGAAGCACCATGAAAACGACTAAGATGACTTATAAGGAGCGTCAACCTAACTGTCTAGGATTGTTAATTAATGGATCCCAATATGCATATAACCTAAAGGATGGGAAGAGTAAAATGTATCAATCAGTTAAAAGAAAACAAATATAAAGAAGTGAGCAGAACACTTCGCATTTATCCCTTCTCATATAAATTTGCTAGGATAGCCTTGCCAAAAAGCACAGGAAATGCAGAGTAAGAGGCGGAGTAGCAATGTACACCTTATCAAATCATCACCCTTAAATAATACTGCCTTGACAAACTTACTAAAATCTATCTGTTGCCACTTTAGTGTTTCCAGTAGTAAGTACCGATTCAACGAATAACTAGTGCCTCCAGGAAACGAGACCTAGGCTTAACCTTCACCGACAGGTTAAGAACTATGGAAAACCATCATATGGATGTCACAAAAGCATACAGCACGTCGCACTGAGTCCATAGGTAGCTGGTTAGATTAACACCAGGCCTGCTTCTCATTATATTTAGGGCATTCACAAGACCGCTTTTCGAAAACCACAATATTATCGCACTCCCAACCCACAAATGGATGCCAGCCTACAGGAGAGAGTCTAGAGTCGAAACCGCACTCCGGAACAAACAATACTCAGACTGGTTTCGACTACTAGAGCTCTCCACCCCGAGCCACAGATGGTTGGGGTGAGACATAATCAGCGTATATAACATATTAGGCACGCCCAGACATCCAAATAAAAGCATACTGGTCGCTCTGTTTGCTCATACATCTCAAAGAAACCCATGAACCATTGTCCATCAGAGAGCCCAAACACAGGTGAGGGCAAATTTATTGTCTTCAAGAGTTCACTCTACTTGATGCGCACTGCCAGAGGAAGTAACCACAGCCTCCACCTTGGCTCTTATCTAAAAATGCTAGACGATTATGTATACCACTATGACGTACCTAGAGCCTCCTTCGAAAGGGGCTAAAAAGCCTGATAATGGTTTTAAACTTTGAACACTAGTACTCTCAACATGTATTTAATCTACGGTACTCTCCTAAGCCTAACTCATAAACCAGACTACCTGTAGTGGAATGAAGGAACGGAGACTAGTGCATCACATGGGTTTTAAAGAAAGGAAAGAAAATGAACGAAAAAGAAGCAGAAAAGAAGGGGAAAAGAGAATAAAAGGATAAAAATCAAAACAAAAATGAAGTAGATAAAGGAGGAAAAAATTAATAAATGGTGATAAAAATGATAAAACCCAGCTGATACTGCCTGGTCGAGGGCGGCCATGTAGTCAGCCAACTACGGAAAGTAGCCGAAGACCGTGAAGCAAAACCGCGACACTCAAAATGCGAGCACAAGGAAATCATTTGGTTATAAATTAGTCGTCATGCAGATAGTGAATTAGATATTGGATATTAGCATGTGACAAAGATATTCAATGTTGAAATACTAGTTTACCGGTTTGCTCAATTCGATATCCTTGAGACTCAATTGTTTAAGTGAGTGGTCTTATTTGCTGCATTTTGCACATATTTTTTACAATATTTTATTGTGCCTGTTTATATACTTCAGCGAGAGTTTTGGATTTTTATAAAGATATAGATTGCTTAGTACCGATGTGTCTATGTTAACCAGTGTTTTATTTCTCTATTTATATATCCCGTCTTCTTGGTGAGTTGATGATACACTTCCCGTTTGCAATTCAAACCCTAGTGAACATTCAAGAGCCTAATATGCTCTAAAGGAACTACTCTCAGATTTTGAGTGTAAGATATTAACTTGTAAGGCAATATGGGTTCTTGTTGTAACTCGTTGAATAAAAGCGTTAGTTACTATCCACATGCATAAATGTCACAAGAGTATCGTGCATCCCTGAATAACGGCTTTTAAGATGTAACCGGGTAATGCTTCATCTTCAGTGCCTGTGGTTTTCGTCTGTCATAACATGTATTCTGGACAAAATATTCTGCTTACATTTCCTTTAATTACGAAATTCGATTTTTAACCCTATACAAAATAGGTGTTATGAAAGCAACGTGTATAATACAGAGTATATATGGGGCATATACATTGGAACATCAGTAGCATACTTTTCCACAATCATATCTGCACCCTCTTTTGTAGTCATGGGATGTTCTTTGTAGGTGTTTATCAATTTGATTAGTTGTATTTCTCATCCTTTGCCTAAATAGTCTGTCACCGTCTTTGCATTCTACGTATTTAGTGAAGTTTTTGTGAGTGAGATTTATGTAATCATTACATGTCAATAACATGATCCTCCAGTACCCCCATAGGCTATTCAGCTATCAGCACACATACTTTTTGATCACAGAAACGCTGTTAAGTGTTTGTGGGTGCTATATAAGGACTGTTGTTCCAGAGGCCTACTGCAAACAAAAGCTGTTTACCGAATCAACTTTTACTTTCCTTGGATATTTAAATTCTAAAAATATCCAACCATGTTACCCTGATTAAAATTTCCTATCACTAAGCATTCTGTGAAACTCAGGAGGTTTTGGGTTACACTAAGAGAACGTGTATTTCGAGGTGTGTAAAGATCAATGATTGGCAATACGGGAGAAAGTCTGCGGTTCAGTGGGGCGGAGACATACGATGCGTTGGCAACTAATAAACAAAAAAAATCAATTACAGTTAGTGATATCACAAACCTAAAAATGAAACAGTTGGAGACATGACCATAAAGTACAGGTTTAGACTCATTGTTTTGGCAGTATGGTTTAACCGAATTAGCATTCAAATCGACATTAGTCTAGCCATAGTTCAACGGTATCTTGTTTCCTGATGTTGTCAAGTAGGATGGAAAAAAGCTTATGGCTGCCAAACCAAGACAATATCAGTCCTTGAAGTCTCTGACTGCTAGTCTAAGCCATGTTGGTAGATGCAGACTACCTTGTTAGGCCTCGCGAGTTAATTGCAATGAGTGACTGCAGACACTGGGTGATGGCTCAGATTCGGTTAAAATGGGGCAAGTGTACTCACTTTATGTTTTTCTGGATCTTTAGTTCCATTATTTTATATGCACATTTACTTTATTTGTTCCTGTTGAATCATGTTGTTTCACTGATTTTGTAAGTTCGGTTTCACCGTGGTATTGCTGTATGGAAATTTGGATCTATGAGCACATTTAACGGGTTCCACATTGTTTATGACAAGTACTGTCAAGTGTTGACTTAGTTATGCAGATACATTTGGTCTCTGTCTGCATTTAAACCCCTGAGTTTCACAGTTATCTTGTAATATATATTTTTACAATTCATTCTTGAATTATGTCCATTTCTTATCTTTTTTACTTAGTCATTCATAATCAACGCAGAGTCTGGTAAATATGCTTATAGGTCCAAGTTCCCATACAACATTACCACGCAGAGATAAGATTAACACGACAATATTATTTAATAGGAATGAATAAAGCAAACGTATGTACATATGAATTATGAAAAAAAAGTGAATACACCCGCCCTACTGTGACCGACTCCGAGCCATGTCAACCACTGGTCATAGTTGTTAAGCGGACTTCATCTGCCAAAGTAACTTAGACCAGCAGTCAAAGATTTCATTGGCTGTTTCCACGTTCTAGTTTGGCCGCCGCTAACTTTTTGCCATTATACTCCTATGCCAAATAACACTGCGAGATAGGCAGGGGTTATGCATATGTAATACATGTCCTAACTATTTCAGTCGATGAGGGTTTGCAATATTAAGCTGATCTGTTACTTTTATTAGTATTTTGTCTCATATCAATACGTTACTTGATAGTTCCTAATTTGCTGAAAATGCCTCAAAGACTTCTGTGATCAAAGACATGAAGCCTGCACGTGTCTCTTATTTTCATAGCTCATGCTTCGCGTTCATAGGTCAAAACAAAGCCTACTGTCACGGAATATACTCATCATTTCGTTGAAAGACATACCTTGCCAACTCCACAAGTGATGTGAGTTGGCCAAAGGAAAGCTAACTTTCCGAATCCGGGCTGTTTCATCAGGCATTGATTCACTGGGGCTGGTGAGACTTCTGAGGTAAGTAAAATAGTCAACACTCAATTACTTCACTCCATACAACCAATCTAGACGATGGTCCAGATCAGTCCTAAAGTAACGGCCTACATTTAGAGAAAGAGAAATGCTTCCTAAATTTTATTGTATTGTTGCTCGATTTGTTTAGTTTTTACAGTCAGCGTCTTCATCGAATATATAATCGAATTTTTCTTACTATCGCTAATATTACTGCTTCTACTACTGATAACCTCATCCAGGTGATTTTGAGCAATAACATGAATCGATAAACATATGCTCCAGATTCCAGGTTTCTTATGGTTAAATGGAGCAACAGTGGAGTAGTAGTGACTAAAGCGTTTTACATTCAGCCTCAGCCTTGAACCTCATCCCACTTCAGTTTTGACCATCGAGAAGTGTCACTAGTTCCTACGTTTAGTGTGACTCATCACCAAGCACACAACTCTGTATATCGCGAATAAGCTATTATGTATTGACGTGAATATGAATCTATTATTTGGGTTATGTAATCATTTTAAAATCAAATGTTTAAGTTGTAGCAAAATAGCTCGTTTTTCTGTTTGTTTTAAAACGCTTCTGTTTTTGATTGCTTTCACTTTATCCCTTTCATTTGTGTTTAACAGCCTTAACTCATCCATTTTTATCTGACGTTTTACGCTAGTATCTCTGTCCGTTATTCCAGTTAATAATATCGTTGGATTTTGTATCTACAAAAGTCTAACGAATATGTCTGTCGCACCAGTTCACCAGGGTCCATTTATGAAGGATCAATTAGTTCAATTACGGGCTCAGATTAATGCTTTCAAACTGCTTTCCAAATCACAGCCAGTCCCTGAGACGCTGTTACTAGCAGCTGAAGGAAGACAGTTACTCAGTCATCCACCTATTGTAATGAATGGACCACCTGCATCAAATATCCATGGACAACAATGGACTCAGTCCTCCATAACTCCAATACAAAACTCACCATTTGCCGGAGGTCCTCAAGCATCTGTTGTTCAGGGTGAACTCCATCTAACTAATCCTACTGTGACAATTCCTTCTCGAGTCAGACCTAATATGCAGCCCAGTCTGGTGACTGCGCGTTTAGGGCCGTCAGTTGGTTATCAATCATTTACAGGTCTACCGTCAAATGGTGGCTTTTTACCTGCAGGAGCTGGTGCTTATGGAAGGAGTAGACTTACTCCTATTCAGCGTCCTCAGGGTTTGGATCCTGTCGAGTTGTTAAAAGAAAGGGAGCAACGCATTCAGTCTCGTATTGCACAGCGTATTAAAGAACTAAGTAGTCTTACAGCGTCTACTACTTCGGAACAAAGAATGTCATTGTTGATTGAACTTCGTGCTTTACGGTTATTGAATTTTCAACGGCAACTAAGGCAAGACATAGTATTCGCTATGCGCCGAGATACAAGCCTTGAGACAGCTCTTAATGTAAAGGCATATAGAAGGCCAAAAAAACAAACACTTCGAGAGGCTCGGTTTACGGAAAAGTTGGAAAAACAAATGAAACATGAACAAGAAAAAAGACGTCGCCAAAAGCACCAAGAATTCTTGAATTCCATTCTTAGCCACGGAAAAGATTTTCGGGAATTTCATCGTAATGTTAACAGTAGAATGATAAAAATAAACAAAGCTGTTCTTAACTACAAGGCTAATGCTGAACGTGACAAGAGAAAAGAACAAGAGCGAATTGATCGTGAACGCATGAGACGTCTTATGGCTGAAGATGAGGAAGGTTATCGGTGTCTAATCGATGCGAAGAAAGATCAAAGACTTCATCATTTACTTACTCAGACGGATGAATTTATCAGTAATTTAACTAAGCTCGTTCGTGAACACAAACGCGAACAAAGTAAACAGCGTTTTAGGGAACGCTCAGAAAGACGAAAATTTGCACAGGAATCAGCTTTACAAAATGCTGTCGTATTTTATCGAAAACTAGCTGATGACGTCGTCAAAAACGGCGGGCAACCACCAGCTTATTTGGCTACTCTACCATCAACAGAGAAATTTCCCGAAGAACTTAATCAAGTGAACCGTGATTGGCTATGTGGGAAAATGCCATCTAACATCCAGTTACCAGAAGTACGTATACCTATGTATCAAACGACAACAAAAGAAATTGTTGAAGGTGACTCTTCACCTTTAGCCTCGGAAGTTTACACTTGGCTCCAGGATCATCCAGGATGGGAGGTAAGATTACATGTTTCTTGCTTCCACGTGTTAGCTTTGTCATTTTAATACTAATTAGTTGTTTATCGTGAAATATAAAAAATAGTGCAGTCTTTAGTAAATGCAAATCATTAGTCATATGATTTTATCCTACTCTCATATATTTTACGTGAAGCGAAATACTATTATCATGTAGCTAAACTGATACATATGTAGTAATTTTAATTGTTTATCAGTACTTTATATATATATATATATATATATATATATATATATATATATAGAGAGAGAGAGAGAGAGAGAGAGAGAGTTTTCAGTTATTCAATAATGAAAGCGTCTAATTGAAGGGTATGACCATAATAAATACTAAAGTAAACCAGTCATATCTCTACTGAATGTCTTACGCTTTGTGATATCCGACTTTCCATTTCTGACTCAAACGAAGAAGTGCTTAAAGCATTCAGCCTTCATCCAATAGATAGAAGATTCAAACCCTCCTTTTATCAACTTTTGTCGTAGACTAAATGTTTATCTCCTAGACAGGAGGTAAAAGTACTAGGCGATTTAGCTCTGTACAACTCAAAGGTTGCTAAATGTGGTCTTTGAAAGTGGGAGGCATCTAGGCTTCAATTATTTGATTATGGATGTCTTTGAAAGATTATTCGTTTATGTTGGGACAACTGAGTGTTCAGTGTTGGTATTACATTGATGAGATCGTGAACATTCATCGGCTGAAGTGGGTGGGACATACGTTGCACATGCTCAACTGCCACCATCTTTGGTGCAAAACGTTAGATGACGTAGCAAGAGGTTAAAATTAACCTACAGATGACTAGACAGTGATATGGAATCAGGCCATGAATTCACTGGTTGTTGAGCTTAGCAGTATTGGTAAATTCGTACTACTTGGTTGCAGTTTCTGAAATCATCGATTGGAGACGTTGTATGACATGACTAGAAAGCCGAACTGGTGGCGTCGATTCATTCACTCCTTATCCTTCTTTATTCGATTGGTTTCAATATTATTGAATACATTCCTTATTTGACTTCATCCCTACATTTCGAGCTGTATTATCCGTGTTATCGTCTCACTGTCTTTAATATTACTATCACATAAATTCCTTTGCTATTCATCTTGTTAATTTTATCTCTATTCTGATGGGGCAACTTGAGCTTATGTATATTTTACTAGGTGCTGTATTGATTATTGCCTACTGACTGACTAAATTTATATCATGCACTTTGGTTTAGACTTTTGAGTAACGTCACATGTAGCGTGACTCAATGCTAAGTACATTATTTTAAACTTGGTTAATTATATTAAACTGAAATTTTAAAATATATAAAGCGTTACATTAAGGTTCATGAAGTTATCATGTCTACGTTTTACGAAGCGATAGTCGAAAAATAAAACTTTTGGATCACTATGGTTAGTATCGTGGATAGTAAAAGATACTTATTCTATTCAGGCTAAAGTGGTTATAATTGGTTTTTACATATTCATCACTTCTATTATCAGTGGTTGACATTTTAACCCTATTTTGATTCTAAGCATTACTTTCTGATCACGCAATCTTGTATGTTCCCCTTGTAACATTTCACACAAAGAGCAGATTTTGTGTAGCTAAAATTTATTTTGTAAATTATTTACTTTACAGATTCTGCCGACTGATACCGATGGGTCAGCGATACATGACTTATTGGAACCAGATGAAGAGTTTAAGCGTAAACGTAAATTTGACGATGACGATGATGATGATGATGATGATGATAATAGTATGGTACATGTTGGAACAGAAGATGATGAATATAATAAACGGGGTGAATCTGGTGCAAATGCACCTCAGTCTTATTATACTCTTGCTCATGCTGTACGTGAAGAAGTTAAAGAACAAGCTAGTATACTTGTTCACGGTCGTCTAAAAGAATACCAATTAAGGGGTCTCGAGTGGCTTGTTTCGTTATATAACAATAATCTGAACGGCATACTTGCTGATGAAATGGGTCTTGGTAAAACTATTCAAACAATCGCTCTAATTACTTACTTAATGGAGAGAAAACGTGTTAACGGACCGTTCTTAATTATTGTACCACTTTCGTAAGTTGAAGTTTACGTAACATTAATGGTATCAATTATTTTTCTGTAATATGCATACTGCTTAACCTATATTCTTCTGTACATCTACTTTTTTGTTTTGAAATAACGTATTTACAGTCAGTAGGATCTCATAATATTCATTTTCGTTTTTTTAAGCTTTAGCTAGCAGAATTTAGCGAACGTTCGGCTTTTTGTTAAATTCATGAGTGTCTTATTTCTCGCCTGTGATCTGTAAACACATCATATTTTAATAGTAGTGATAAATATTCGTGTGAGTTATTCCGGTTCTTGTTTCAAACATTTCTGTATATTAAATGACTGGAAATAACTGCATGTTATTTAAAGCATGATTGTAATTCTGTCAGAATGTATATATCAGTCAGATAAAAAACACAATTGTTGTAGCAATTACCGACTTTTGTAGGTAATTGCATATGTTTTTAATTTCTATTAATTTTGTCTTTGTAGAGTTATGTCCAATTGGTCAATGGAATTTGACCGATGGGGACCAAGTGTAAAGAAGATATTATATAAAGGTTCACCCCAAGCTCGTCGACTTCTTCAGACACAAATAAAAGCATCAAAAATCAATGTATTGTTAACAACGTATGAATATATTATTAAAGATAAATCAGCCCTCTCTAAGGTAAGTTTATAGTTTGACTTGTTTTCAAGTTTGTTAATAAAATATATATTAGTCAATTGTTTGTATGATATATTGAATAATGTAACACGGAAGAAGCAAATAATAGGTAGATATTCTCTCTTAAAACGTTAGAGATTTAGAATAAACTAATCTATTTGAATTAGAAATCCTGTCATTATACTTCGACCCAGTAATGTTGTGGTTTAACCGTTACCCTCGAAACGGGAAGGTCCTATGTTTGACTCCTGATAAGGTTGCAGATGCACACTACTGAGGAGTCTTATATTGTGGCTAGATAAATACTCAGTACTCTGATTTTTAGTGGTACTGAGTCGAAATTAACGTGTAGCGAATACAACCAACAAATAAAATTAGTAAATGGGTCCTTATAATTATTGTTTTGAGTTTATTTTACTCCGAATCTTCACTAATCTACAGTAGCCTTTGTAAAGAGTATATAATTCCACTTATAGCTCATACTTATTTTCATCGTTATCATGATTTAATAGCGTGTCTTGGTATGATTGCTTCTGAAAGAATGGCATGGTTATTTCTCATGTAACACATGACCTTATCAAACCAGTGCAAGTTTCAAATTCCATCTTTCTTGTCTGATTCCTTGCAATAAATTAGGTATTACTCATTCATGTGATCAAAGTAGGTATCAAATATCGAAATATTTTGCATGCGATTGCAAGGAACGATTTAAAAGTCAATATTAGTAAATTCACTTACTCTATTGAAGTTGACTATGGCGATAAATGTGGATAGAAAAAGTGAGTATTGGGGATATTGAATCCCTTCAGAATGATCCACAGTTTTCTTATTTGTTTTTATGAATTTGATTTTTCATCCGTCAATCACCGTACGATCTTTGTTTACTTAGCTTCTAACTCTATTAATTCCTCATAGTTTTGCTTGCTTTGAACTGCATATTTATATCGCAATTTCTAATAAAACTAGATAAATCCACTCACAGTAACTGTTTATCTATGTCGTTTTTTGTGAATTTAAAAATTCTTTGGTTAATAATTATCTGTAATTAACTGGAACTAAGCGAATCTCTCATTTTCATAGTTGCTGGTATTTCAGAAATGCTTATTTAAGTGGTCGAATTGAGATGGTTTTGTGAAGATTGGGAGGCTCTACGTTTGATCACTTGACGGAATGGAGGGTTCGCACTGTTGACAAGTCCCGTGCTAGTACGAAACAGCTTCTTGGTGCTCTGGTTTTCAGTGGTACCAAACCGACATCATTCTGTGACAAATATAGATAACTAGTGTTCAAAATACTGGTTGGGTCTTGTGATTTGTGTATATTTATTAGATTTTGTGTCCATTGAGATAATAGAATCGATTGTTTGCCATATGATTATATATTCTCAAAATCTCTCAAATTATCGTATGTATTTATTTGTTATAACCTTGATGATCTGACTAGATCACCACTCAGTTTTATTTTACAAAATCTTATAATCCTTTTAAGAGCAACAAATTACTTTTTAATATGTTACAAATACTTTTATGCTAATATTTTCTCTTCATCATTCAATAGGTGAAGTGGAAATATATGATAATTGATGAAGGCCATCGAATGAAAAACCATCATTGTAAATTAACTCAAGTATTGAACACATATTATACTGCACCTTATCGACTTTTACTGACCGGTACACCATTACAAAATAAGTTGCCTGAATTATGGGCTTTATTAAATTTCTTGTTACCTACAATTTTTGAAAGCGTCAATACATTTGAACAATGGTTTAATGCTCCATTCGCTGCAACTGGCGAAAAAGTATGCGAATATTTACATTAATATTTTTTCCTGTTACTCAGTAGTAGTGTCTTTATGTTCATAGAATTCAATATTTAGCCATTATCTTTATGATGCGTTACTGGCAAGTCGTTATATAGTATATTTGTTTGTCATCAGTGAATATTGGATGAGGAATCACTAGGTTGCAAATAGAAACGCGTATTAAACATATTTAATTGATTAATGTGATTGCTACATGTCACTTATACACCTTTGTCAATTTAAATTTACGTTCGTCAATCCTGACATTTTAATTCATCCCAGTAAATCAATGAATTCCTGTCTACCTTTATTTAAGCTGTAATTAATTATTTTTTTATTGTTAGACTAGTTTGGCTACCAATTATGTATATATAAACCTACCTACAGTAATTATTTTTTTGACTTTCTTGACTGCGACACACTATCTTTCTCATACTTAGGTAAATCTAAGTGTTTCTCCGTTGGTATTCATGCTTCAAAAACCCACAATATTTAAGACATGAGTAGAATATATTTGTAAATAATTTCGGCGGATGAAATTCAAGAAAATTCCAACGTTTCGCTCGGCAAAATAGTCCGAGCTTCTGCAGGAAAATAACCAAGAACAAAAATTATCGAATATAAATGTAAATAAGAGGTCATATTTGGTTACGAATATCCAATCGTATACAGGATATGAAAGTGTTACGTGAATCATTGTAAGTGAACTAATGTTCATACCCTGTATACGATTGGGTATCAAATTTGACCTCTTATTTATATTTGATAATTTTTAATCTATTTAAATGCCTTATATACACTCGGTGCCCAAGTTTTGTAAATATTTTTGGATGAAAATTACACAATATTTAAGTCGTTAATTACAACTACTTATCTAAATTATGCTCACATTAGATACCACTTAAAGTCTAAATGATCATAGATGAAATACTCTTAATCCGTTTTTCACTGTCACTATTGATTACTTTTCACGATGTCAATCCGAGCTATCTATTGTGACTAAATTTATGTGTTCTGAGTAAATAAACATGATACATTAAATTGTTTACTCAACTGAACAGCTTTAAAGTAATATTGCTTTAATTTACGATGTATGTACAATATATGTTTAATTTTACTGTTAAGTTTATTTGCTCATAATATATTATTCTTGTATTTTGTTTTCTATCTTCATATAAGTTATCATAGTTTAACTAATGTTATTAAGCGATGTAGCCTCATTTGTTTTTCCTTATTTTTTAAGGTTGAATTGAACCAGGAAGAAACGTTGCTTATTATTCGTCGTTTACACAAAGTATTACGACCGTTCTTATTACGTCGTCTAAAACGCGAAGTGGAATCTCAGTTGCCAGAAAAAGTTGAATATGTGATAAAATGTGAAATGTCAGATTTGCAAAGGGTTCTTTATTCACATATGCAATCTAAAGGTGTAATTTTGACTGATGGATCAGAAAAAGATAAAAAAGTGAGAATGATATTTGTCTACAGTCGACGTTATGTTTTCTTCAGAAGTATGTTGAGTTGTAATACTACTCCTTAATTGTCTAATTAATCGTAGCAGTTTAACTGCTCCAGGATTCACAAACCTCTACAAATGCCTGTTTTGTGGTCAGTATTATCTTTTATTGACATTATACGTCGACTTCTCCTTACACGTATATAACAAACCTTGAGATTCCTAATTTGAGTATCACTGTATTTTTCAATAAATTTATTTGAAGTAGTAACCAACAGGTTGAATCAACTAAGTAAACTTGTTTATCGATAGACCTCATTTTGAGTAAAGACCAGGATTATGAAATTCTTCTCAAAAGTTGTTAATTAGACGAAGCTGTCTAGTGTCTTTTCATTTTCAGGAGTTGTGTATTCGTACTGAGTTCTACTCATTCTTTAACTTCATTACTTTTGCAGTCCACATTTTTCCTCGCAATTTGTTTGTAAAAATATTTGACTGACGTTCAGAGATGAAGTTTGTTAAATACGATTTATAATTAATTCCTTCCATTATTAACTTATCGAAACTTGTATCCATTCACACTTTTTGAATAACTGATGAAAAAAAGCGATCCGAAAATAAGAACAACTGTAACTGTCATTGCTTTTCATTTTATCATTCTACTTAGGGTAAAGGTGGTTGTCGGACTTTAATGAATACAATTATGCAACTTAGAAAGATTTGTAATCATCCTTTTATGTTTCCACACATTGAAATGGCTATAGCTGAACAAAATTTCCTAAATATACATAATGGTAATCCACCGCCAAGTCTACCTGTACCAACACAAGTTGAAGGTAAAGTTTTGTACCGTTCTTCTGGAAAATTTGAATTATTGGATAGAATTCTGCCTAAATTAAAATGTTGTGGACATCGCGTATTAATATTTTGTCAGATGACAAGTTTGATGACAATCATGCAGGTTAGTTTATAAAACATGTTTTATGCGTACGCATATTTGTTATTATAAGCTTACGTTTCAAGGTGTATTCGATAATGAACTATGAGAAGTAGTTAAATTGATTTAATGTACTGATTGTTTCCATTAACCGGTAGCATTTACTCTCAGTATTATGACCAGTCCATTTAATGCTTTTGAATTGATATCACAAATTATTCTAAATCTTACTCAAATTATCTATATTGTTTGTCTAAAAATGCTGTAAGCAACGTCAAATCATACTGTCCGTATTATGAATCACTTTAAGTTGAAGAAGTTGACCACTTATGTTTCAAGTAGATAAGAACAAATACAATTCAATTCGGCTTTCATTTCCATACCGAATTTGATACAACTCAAAGTACTAGACAGACAGACAGATAGTTACAACGTAGAACTTGGTACATGCGTACGTCAGTTCAAGTTGCCATGCCTCAATTAGCAGGTAGAGATTAAATTGTCGAATCAAATCCCAGAGTAGGGAAGGTAGTAACAGAGTTAGTATTCATGGAAGGGAATAGAGACCGAAGACAACATTTTAGAAAATATGATTCAATAAAGAGAAAATTATGATAAGTTAAGAAACTTAGAATTTGGAGGAAGACATGGAGTGGATGCACCTGCGCCATTGCCAACGATTTTGAGCCATATCACCCAAGGTCTCTAGCCATTTATTACGAGCGTCACGCGGCGAAGTACTAGTTAGCAGTTACAAATAAATCACGAAGTTGTAAATAATAAATAAGCTCTTTAGATGCTTTTTCTAAGTCAATATTATATAGGTAGTTCTATTGTAAAGTGACCCTTTAAATAGACGACTAGAGAAGTAAAAACTTTATAGGACTAAAACCTAGATCCCATGAGTTATTTGGAAAATTCCGATGTCGAAAGTTGGTTAGATTAAAACTTTACGGCCGTGGGTCACGTTTTCTTAAGTTGAAAAAATCATTTTGTGAGTCAATCGTGAGGTTCTAATAAACAAACTTAAAGTTCTTACTTTTTCACTTGGGAGAGTATAAAGAGTGGCTACCGTTGAGAGTGCTAAACGACAAGAAGCTGATGCCCTCTATTTTTTGAATAATTCTAACGGATTGCATATTCTATTTAGTTCACACTTCATGTAATTTTTTATCGCATCAGGACTACTTCGATTACCGAAATTTTCGTTATTTACGTCTTGATGGAACTACACGTTCAGAAGATCGTGGAGAGCTACTAGTGAAATTCAATGATACTTCTGAGGATATATTTATCTTCCTACTTTCAACCCGTGCTGGTGGCCTAGGTCTTAATCTTCAAGCTGCAGATACAGTTATTATATTTGACTCAGATTGGAATCCTCATCAAGATTTACAAGCACAAGATCGTGCTCACCGTATTGGGCAGCAAAATGAGGTATATGGCTTGCAGTTTATTTTCTGTCGATATATTTTATTTATG
This sequence comes from Schistosoma mekongi, assembly GCA_034768735.1. Classification (NCBI taxonomy): domain Eukaryota; kingdom Metazoa; phylum Platyhelminthes; class Trematoda; order Strigeidida; family Schistosomatidae; genus Schistosoma; species Schistosoma mekongi. The sequence goes on along the minus strand of CM068305.1, from coordinate 34,116,955 downwards.
ATTGTCCTTCACAATATTCTTAAAAATAGAAATTCCTGGCATTTACGAACCATACCGATTAATTGAAACTTAATAAGTTACTCTCCATAGATTATATACAGTTCAGGAATAAAAGCAAGCGATACTACGTAGAAGTATTTATTATAGTCGTACAGAACAGTTTAGATCTGCCTCAGTGCTCTATACACTCCTTTTAGTCAATAGGTCATATTCTCAAACTTGAACTCACTTTGGTCTGGCTAGTTTCTCAGTCTAGTATACTGTAGAAATAACTTGAGGCGTTATGAAAGAATACGTGCGCTGTAACTAGTTAACCTTACATGGATGTGGCTTGAAGGTTCTTTTGGTACGTTTATTGAACTAATTCCCTTGCTGTTTTATCACTATAGTCACCTTTTGAAAGCCTAAGTTAACTGATTATAGAGTTATTTATGATATTTCTTCCTTCAAAAGTAGATGGAATATGTTCATGTCACTTATAAAATTATCTGTTTCTTTTCTATTTGAACGTTTATGGTTTTGTAATAAGAGATCATACTACTTAGTGATTTATCCTCACTGATCAATAAAACTAGAGAGTATAAGTAAAATATCATATACTACTTAAAAAATAAAATTGGTAAATTACTAATTCATATCTATGATCATGTTTCTGCGATAGGTCCGAGTTCTGCGTTTGATTTCGATTAATTCAGTTGAGGAAAAAATCTTAGCAGCAGCACGTTTCAAACTAGATGTAGATCAGAAGGTTATCCAAGCCGGTATGTTTGATCAGAAGTCGACTGGTACTGAACGACGACAGTTTTTACAAGCCTTACTTGAACAAGATGAAGAAGCCGATGAAGAGGAAGATGAAGCTCCCGATGATGAGACAATTAATCAAATGTTAGCTCGCAATGAAGAAGAATTTGAAATCTACCAAAGATTAGATGCTGAACGTCAGTTTTCTGAAAGTCAACAAGCCAAACGTGAGCCACGTTTAATGGAGTTTTCAGAATTGCCGAAGTGGATTGTACGTGATGATATTGAGGTAAATAGTAACGTATAATTTATATTATAATCATGATTGGTGTTTTTTACAATGTTTTTTTCTATCACATCAATGATTATTATTCTTTAATGGTGCTGTTATTGCTTACTGAACATCCAGATCAACATCACTATCCAAGTACTGTATCAAGACCAGAGCAATGTTCTTAATTAATTTTAGTTTACAAATAACATAACTTTGTTCTCTGCAATAATCAAAATATTGCTCTTAATTTCATAATAGCAAAATGTGAATTATTTAGGAAATATCAAGTATTGCTTTCAAATTAATTCTTAATCTCCTTTAGGTTATCCTACTTAATTCTAGTCATAAGAATAATTTCTGATAAAATATCGATGCACAAATAGCTATTTGTGTTCGCATTCATCAGTTAACACCATTCTCAGTACTGGTCAATACCTATTCATCTTGAGTAGATTAGTAAATATATCAATGTAAAACTATGGATGATATACGAATGTTATACGTATCAGTTGCACGATCTTTTGAAATTTTTGTTTAACTGAAGCTACTGAATCATGATTCAATTAACACTTTCTGATATTACGTTTTCTTTATAATGCTTTTTAATTGTTGTAAAAAGAATTGAATCTATTTCATCCCATATAGTAACCACCAATTTCTATTAGGTTTGTTTGATAAGACATCGTGATAAGAAAGCTTCATTAGGCGATAAAATTACACGGCACTTAACCGTTGAGTTCGGATCTAATTCTGTACAGAGATACTGCACATAGGTAACTGATTAGATAACACTAATTCATATCTGGAGTCTCGTTAATTTGACTGAGTAAATTAAACCGGTTCCTGGTTAATTGTAAACATCTTTCTAAGGATTACACTGCTCTTAAAGTATTGATTGACGATGTTAATCGTATGCTTCTTAGTATTTCGGTTCGTTTTACATGGACTAGTTATAATTATTTGGTGAACAGTCTGTGTACTGTCTGAAGTTAACAAAGTGCTGATAAAAACATTTGTTTTATCTAGAAAGATGTATGCTAATACATATTTCTGCTTATTTTGAATACACAGCTTGAACGAAGTCTGTCATTGGAAGACAATGTGTTTGGGATGAAACGTCAGCGTAAAGAAGTGGATTATTCAGATGCACTTACTGAGCGGCAGTTCCTTAAAGCAATCGATGAGGGCAGCTTAGAGGAAGCTGAAGAACGTCAGCGTCAAAAACGGGCAGCACGGAAGAAACGCAAGCGCTTGGACGTAAGTCTTTTAATTAGTTTAAATCTAAATACAGCTAAGTCTTCATTCAGTAATTGATTCTTGCAAGTCATATATGCAACACAGGTTAAGAGGCTAATGCTTTAACTACAAGGCTACTGCTCCTTATATCATTTCTAGTCAAAAAGCGTGTATTGGTTCGATTAAGTGACTTTGTTATTATTAACATACTTAGATGAAGAGCACTAAGTTATTTATGTGAGTTATTTATTCTTATTCTACTTTCACTCAATTGTTGATGCCAGTTACTACTTGTTGAAATATACTAAACCTAGTTATTGTAGCGTTTTTATTTTAATTAAATTTTGTAATTCGCCTAAATAATTGTTTCATAAAATCGGGAAGTACAATTCGCAACCTATCGAGATAGCAGTTCAGGCGATGGAAAAAGCTAAAATTAATACAGTTGTGATTTTCGAACACTTTTTTGTCATTAAGAAAGCGATGAAGTGCTCAAATGAGCGGAAAGTGAAATATGAACATTCAAAATATTGGCTGGAAGTGTATTTACATAAGATCAACCCATCTGTGATAATGCATGACAAGAAACGTCAAGACGCTTCAAATGTTTCACAAGAATAGGCCAGCTATTTTAATTTCTGATAGACTATACTTGTGCTCATTTTGTTACGTTAATCGTTTATTACTTTATTTCTAATAATTGTTAATAATGATGCTGATATTTTTTTTTATGGGGCTGGGGTATTGGATAAAGGATTCTAGTTTCATGGACGATGGAAGCTCAGAAACCGGGAGTGTTATTATGGCTGCACCACAAGCTGTTAAACGCCGTCGTGGGCGTCCACCTCATGGTTCTTCTACTGGAAGTACATCTAGATCATCTATTCAATCGGTTTCACCTAAATTGGCCAAAAAATTACAACGTTTATTAGATATTGTAGTAGAATATAAGGACAAGTACGTTTCACTTATTAATTCATAGCTGTTGTAGACGTCTATCCTTTTTAAGAACTTACACACCTGTGCATGTATGAACGTGATCGACAGCATCAGCAAAACGCCTTTGATCTAACACTTGTTTGTATGCGATGCTTCTGCATTATGGTCTAAGATATTGCTTCGTAGTCAAAGTCAGTGTCATTTATACACTCGGGTTTCAACTAACATTATTACCACTGGGTTATAGTTACTGTTCAACGTTTGCACTCCTACATTTGAGTTGCTTCCTGTCTCTTTAGTGGCTTCGTAAGACTAAATAATTAATCTCTTCCTAGCTAATAATCCATGTGTCATTTACGAACTGGACTGTGCTTCACCTGTTCAGCTCAGAGGTAAAATTATTTGGAGTAAAATGTAACGACTTATCTTAACTAGATGTCTGCTGCACAACCGGCAGCGCATACACATATTTCTCTCTGTACCATATTCCATATATCCACTTTTCTTACTATCATTGAGGTAACTACTACGTCTATTAATTTCGTGTTCGTCTAGCTGTGCTGTTTAGATGTCGCAACTTGGACCGCTATATATATATATAAAGATGTGTGCATAATTCTGTCATATACTTAACTACTCAACCCTTTCAATTTCTTTCAATATCATTGTAAACATTTGACAATCTTGTCTGTATCAGATTTGTTCTAGATTATCTTCCTATCTCGTTTTTTCACTTAGTAAATTATTTGTTTCAGAGATCAAAGAATTCTTAGTGAGCCATTTATGAAACTGCCTACAAGAAAAGAATTGCCAGATTATTATGAGGTGATTAAAAAACCTGTAGATTTTAATCGTATTCGACAACGTGTAAAGGATGGAAAGTACCGATCGCTTGATGAATTGGAAGCTGATATTTTACTCTTGTGTAAAAATGCTCAAACATATAATATGGATGGAAGTTTAGTAAGTTATGTTTTTTTATTAGATTGAAGGGGAGGGGGTTGGGGATTCCAGTTCCCAGCTTAAGATAGTAAAATGCAAACGTTATTTAAACGAAATCTTTTATCGGGTTCTCTTTGTTCTGATTCATTTTATTGATTCCTAAAATATAATATGTATTTGGCTTATAATCGAAACTTTTTGTTCTAAGAAAAAACGTTTAAATTATTAGAGGCCTGATCACTTATTTGATCATTAGAGGCATTCAAGAAAGTTGATATCACATATGCTTATCTGTAGAGGTTAGCAAAAGAAGCTCTATACCCTATCAACTTAATGATTCAATGTCTACCAGTTGGGCCACACAATAAATGTAGCTTTTAGCCTATTATATTATTTTACTTTTGGTTACTAAGTATAATTGATGTGGCAATCATTAAAAAGATGAACCAAAAAGTTAGAAAAAATTACTTTAGATTGATATTTACGTTCTAAATAACTAAATTTTATTATTACGTCCAGTTATGAATTACAAGTTCCGCAGCCATTTTGAACTATGAGATTCGTAAATTGGTTTTCCCAAACCTCAATTCGAAAAGTACCTTATTGCTAGCGTACATCATTACATGTGTGTAATAATAATCTATACAAACGTATTCTGTTCAAAGTTCATTTTGAGTCGATGGGTAGCATACAAGATCCATGTTACGTCTTTCTTCATTTATGGTAACAATTCACTCAAATTAAGGTCTAGAAAGTGCATTTCTAGACTTTAAACAATAATGCCAGTTGTAAATGTACACTAGTGTATTTTTGCTAGTGAGAAATGAACCAATGAAGTAAGTTTTAAATACACACATCACATTACCTACTGGGAATTAATTAATGAATTATTCAGTATGCCTTATCATTTCAATCATTCGATTGTTATTCATTGGTATTTGTTTAAAAAGATCTTCGAGGACTCAGTAGTACTACAATCAGTTTGGACTAATGCACGAGAACGATTGGAGGAAATTGAATCACGTCAACAACCTGACTCTCGTCAATCGAGTCAATACAACAGTTATTCTAGCTCACATCATAAACATGTCACTATAGATGATGACGATGATGATGATGAAGAGCAAGATGATGAGGATGAGCCAAGTGAGACGTCGAAACATGCGCCAATATCAACGGGGCCACGTTTTGTTGTCCGCAATCCATCAGCTACTGATGGAACTGGAGGAAATGGTCATCAAAATATTCCTGATAATTCAGTGAATGAAGATAGTCTCGGAGGGTTGGATGATTTGGATGATGAAGATACTATGGACGATCCGATAGAAGATGGTAAGATTGCTATTCTAATAGTTTTTAATCGGATATTGTTGTAGTTTTCTAATAAAATAATTTTGTTTAGAAGATCGTAATAGTGCTCGTATCTTAAAAGTAAAATATGGGCTATATTTTATTGCTAAAAGGATTAATATAGCACAATTCTCTTGCTACACCTTATCTTAATAGTAAATTGTTAACCTGCGCTTAGAGTATGGCGTTCGCAATTCAAATTAAATAGTAACCTATTCGACACTAAATGTGCTACCGTAACGTACTAATGCACAAACTGGATATTTTATAACAAAGATCCATTAGTTCGAATGAAGAATGCTTTTAACTGTGTTATGAATTAGACACAGCAACTATAATCCTTTGATTAAGTAAAGCAGCTAAATTTTGTATATCCACATTATAAAAGTATGCTGATCACGTATATAAACACATTGTTTATTAGTTATTTCTCCTAAACAAACTTTTGTGTCTGTACGTATTAGTCTGATAGTTTCTTTTCTTTCAATAAATAGATGACAGTGCCAGTCGAAGTTCCTTCAGTAGCAAGGCTAGACGCATGTCACGTAAGCCAACATATTGTATATCTCGTACAACAAATAGCTCAGTTTCGGTTATCTCAAAATCCCATCTTCCATCTGGTCCTCATAGTCATTCTCGTCCATTATGTACTACTGAATCTAGAGGAACAGTTGGTGTAGTGGAGTCTATACGTATTAACACATCCGGCGTGGAAACTCTGCCACCAAGAAAGGCTCGTTCGCATAAGCGGGTGATGATGGTTGATGACAGTGAAGAAGAGGATGATGAAGACTCTGACAATGATGTAGCCGATGATGACCCTGATGATGAAGACTTCTAGTATATTTATTCTGTAGGTCAAAAGTTCCGTTTTATGATTTTATCCTACATTCAGTTTAGTTGGTGTTTCTCAACTCTTTCACATATGTTAAAATACACGGAACATTGTATGTTGTAATTTACCACTTACCTCAATAAATATACACTATTGTTACCTGTTAAGTTCAAATATAGTGCATTTCTTTATAGTACAGTAGTTAAGTGGTGTCTCTATTCTCAATAGCGTTAGCGATGCTAGAAACTTACTTTCCATAAATGTATGTATGTATAATCAACATAGAACCTGGCACATGTGTGCATCGGTTCAAGTTGTCATACCACCATGGCACTGCAAGATTAACACCACCACCATTAGTAGAAATCACTTCAATAAAATAAAATAATAATAGTAACAAGGAATGTGAACATATAGAACAAGGTTCATGAAGCGTATAAAAAAAGTTATGGAACAATTTAAAGCTCATGATTCAAGGGAGGACAATGAGTAAATACACCTGCGCCATTGTGACCGATTCTGGGCCATGTCACTCAGTGTTTCTAGCCACTGGTTACGGTAATCGCGAAGACCCCATCCAGGTAGTCTGCAGCTACCGACACGACTCAAACCGGTAGTCAGTGACTTCATGGACTGATGCCATGTTTTAGTTTGGCCACCTCTAACTCTCTTCCATCCTATTCCTATATCGGCCAGCATTATGCGTCGAGGAAGACGGTGGTTAGGCATACGTAACACATGTCCCAACCACCTCAGTCGATGAAGATTCACAACCTCATCGACTGATTTACCACATTTGCCTAACACCCGTCGTCTAACCTCGTTATTACTTACTCGGTGATCCCAGCTAACGCGAGCGATGTTTCGTAGACACCGATGGTCGAAAACTAACAACCGTCGAGTGTCATCTACCCTTAATGGCCACGTCTCACACCCATACAGTAAGACAGAGCGAACTGTTGCGCAGTACACTCTCCCATTCGTTGAGAGACGAATATCTCGTCCACGCCATAGGTGACGTAAGTTGGCAAAAGCCAAACGAGCTTTTTGAATTCGTACTGAGATTTCGTCAGACACCAACCCATTAGGGCTAATCAGACTTCCAAGATAAGTGAAGTGGTCAATGTGCTCAACTACTTCACTCCCTATCCTTAGTTCAGGGGTTGGTGAAAACCAGTCCTGGAGCAATAGTTTGCACTTAGAGGTGGGAGAAACACATTCCGGACATGGTTGGATTGGAGCTTATTGCTGTTAAAAGCTTCTGTATCGTATCAGCGTCTTCGCCAAACAGGACTATATCGTCAGCATATTCTAAGTCAATAAGTGGATCTCCTGGTAGGTGATCAATTCTTGAATAGTCAGACGATGAAAGTGTAATTTCTAACAGTATGTTGACTATGAAATTAAACAAAAATGGAGACAGTAGGCAGCCTTGACGGACATCACTTGAGGTTACAAGTTCAGATGACGGTTCGCCATATGCTCTGACACGACTTATGGTGTTTGAGTAAAGAGCCTTAACAAGATGTACGTACTTCTGGGGGTACACCTTTCAACGAAAGAACTTCACGGTCTACAAAGCCGAATGCTGCCTTCAAGTCGAGAAAAACCACCATAGTTGGTCAACGAAAGGTATGTCTGTGTCCTAAAACCTGACGAATGGTGAATATCTGGTCTATACAACCGCGACCAGGTCTGAAACCAGTCTGATTTTCTCGTATTTGGAGATCACGAGTTGCAGTTAAGCGTCTGATAATTATAGAAGCTAGTATTTTAGACACTATATTAGTCAAACTAATTCCTCTATGGTTATTACAGGACGATTTTGACCCTTTCTTATATACTGGGACGATTAACGATCGACACCAGTCAGACAGAATTATGTCAAGTTCCCAAACCTTAGTCAAAATATCAGTCAGCCTAGTTGTCAAAGTGGGACTGTGGTGGATACTACTCATATGGTCATCAATAAGTAATAGGTAGCAGAGCGTCGCGGGAAATTGGAAAGAATCAGTAAACAGCATATGAGGTGAGTTGTGAGGTGGCAAGGAGTAAAGCATGATTAAAATACATAGGAGAATCGAGAACAACCAAGAGGAGCAAGCCGATAAACGACACGGACCAGAGAACGCGAAGGATGTTCAAATTGACGATTAGAAGTAATGTATGTAATATTTTATGACAATCTCTGTTTTCACCAAGTAAACAATTGCTTGCCTAATTGGCCTTTTACACAGAACCACCATCCTTAAAGACCTCTGAGGATAATCCATCTGGTCCTGCTGCTTTGCCTCGCCTTAGATTGGCTATAGCTTTCTCGACTTCGACAAGAGACGGGGGACCTAAGTCGACTATCCATTCCGGCTGTCTTTAAGTAGTGAGAAGTTCTAGAGTGGCTGAAGGCCAACTGAACCGCTTCTTGAAGTGTTCAGCCCACCGTTCTAAACGTCTAGACTGAGAGCTAATAAGCGTGCCATCTTTTTGGGAAATCGTCTCACTAACGCTGGATTTTTTAACTCCGGTTTCTTTTATTTACTTGAAAAGTTGTCTAGTGTTATGTAACGCCGCTGCATTTTCCATTTCCTTTGCTTTCGTTATCCACCACTGCTCACGGTCTTTTCGTAAACTTTGTTAGTTTGTGCGTGATTACTTTCCGCTCATCATCATGTTCGGAGCCTGACGGGATAAGTCTTCGAGAGTTTATCAATTCAGTAGGAGCCATCGAGATCCGCTGATTTTTCTTGACATGTTGATTTAAGTCCTTGATAGATGTCACTGTTGTTTGGAAACAGCTGTTTGAACATCTTGCCAAGCAGTATCTAGTTGGGTCGCATCTTTATAATTGCATAACTGATTCTTCAGTTGTTCCTGGAATATAATCTTCTCTGTTTCATTGCTGAACTGAATCCTAATAGGTTTCATAAATAGGTAATCGTCTTGTCCTATTTATCTAAGATGTAACTGGTCTACTTTTAGTGCGTATCTGATAATCTAATTTATTAAAATACAGTGTGAATGGACTGTCGGTCCGTAAGTTTTCTCAGTAGTTTATCCTTACAGTTGTGGTATAATTAGGTCATAAATGTTATATTTCACGTAAAAGAATCCTTCTTGTCAATAAAAGGAATTAATACATGAAAATCTCACCATTCTTAGTCTCTAGAATTTCTCTAATAAATGGTTAGTGCTTGAAGCACAATCGTAGATTTATCACTTGACTGTTTAAAATGTTCAGGTGGTAGCTATAATGGATATAACATCCATTAATATGTGAATGTTATGTTTAATTCATCGGAACTAATGTTTTAGACTCGACCTGTAATTCTATAAAAAACAATTTGTGCGGACACACTACATAACCTAAGTATAAAGTTGCTGTAATCTCATAAGAATCATCGAGAACCTAGATGTTTTAGGATTAGAGTGTAAATATACGCATACACGTGTAATTTGAGTAAATTGTTTACAATACACTTAGACTAACGCCATATATATTTACCCTCTAATACGTACTTTCGTAATGTGTTAGTTTTCGCCTGGTAATGTTGAGCAAACATGTCAGATCACACAGCTGGTTTAGAAAAGTAAATAAATATGTAGGCATTCACTCAACTAAACGTCCTAGAATATTATTAATTGTTTCTCATTTACTCAATACTTCGATTGAGTGTTTCTCTTAGTTCTTAATAAGTGCAGTTGATGGATGAAAATTCGACCATTGTGTCCGTCGCAGAAATAAAATATGGTCTTTTTGTTGCAGGTCTTTCTAATGCATTTCGCAGTCTACGACGTAGCTACATTGAAGTAACATTCGTATTCCTTGGTGGTTTTCATCTGATTTAAATTGATCTTGGAAACGAACAGCAGAATATCAATACCTTAATTATAAATACGCATGACTGATTTACTTAGCACCTTTAAATTCTATATGAATTTTCATTACATGAAATTAGTTTCTGACCATTTTATTGTTCACAATAATGCATGACAATCAATGGCTATTCAATAAGCGCGCGTTAGGGGTGCTTTCAGCTAATGGTTTGCTTAAAGGGTGAGATGAACTAGTTTTATGAAATGTGCAGCTCATTATTGCGTAAAGTTCTTTAGGTTATTGTAAATTTCTGTTTATTTATAGGCTTGAAAATTTATAGTCTAATTGACTCATGCATTTTCACCTGAACTCCTGTAGGATTTTCCATTTTTAACTCCGAGGCTTCTTTTAGGTATATTAGCTGAATAAATCAAAGACTTGTACCTACTTGTAATGAAACAAGGAGTTTTAATATAATCTAATTTAGTTCATCCACTAAGTATGAATGTATGTATTTGGCTTTGAGCTGATAATATGTGATGGGTGCTTGAGCTCGCAACCCAATGGTCAAAACATGAGCGTATTAGCCATTAAGCCACTTCTCCTAAGTTAAGTCTATCACAATCCCAGTAATGAATAGCAATGAAGACTAGTTCGGTACACATCTTACCCTCTTCTCACCTTTGATATGTAAACTATTGTTTCATATTTGATCTGGCTAAACTGTACCATGGTCTAAGTAAATGAAATCACTAGCTGTTCGTACCATCCATTTTGGTAATATATACTATTGTGTTGTGTGATTGCCGTAATCAGTGGTCGGAGATATTGAATAACATAACTGAGAATTGTTGGGAATGTTAGTGCTCATTTACTCTTTGTTTAGACCGTGAACCTGTAAATTATTCCATACTTTCTACAGATTAATCCTTTCTTCTGGAATCATATTCTCTGTGCCAAACTCGGACGCATGCACATGCATACTAGGTCCCACATTTTTCACGGCTGATTGCCTATCACTAAATAACATTGTAGTTTTTCATGTCGATTCGAAATGGTGCGTCTGGTATTATCTGAAGCTGGAACTATCTTTACTATTCAGCGATGTTGTTTACCTTTTGAAGATTCATTAAAAATATAAACAGAACATTCTATTTACATTCTATTTATGGTCAATTTATAATATAAGTACAAGTCAGTCAATATGCAAAGACAGCTATGTACGAAGTTTTTGAAAAGAATTGTGAATGAGTTGTGTAATACCATGCATTTCTTATCTGACTATGGTGGTATATATATGTATATACGACTCAAGTTATAAACTTAATAAACAGCTTGCAAGTTATCGGCAAAGTGCACAAATCTAGTCAGTATTTCTGACAATTGGATATTCTTCAACTATTTGACTAACAGTGACTAACAGCCAATAATTCTTTTAACGAGAAAGCATGAATGATCTTCATAAACTAGAATTGCATTTTTATTATTTAAACCACCATGATGAGGATGTTCGAATATATCCCATTATTTCTGGACAGATTAAGATTGTCCTATAGATTAAACAATATGATCTTGCCTAGTTAAGACGAGAGTAAACCGTCCTTACTTAAACAACAGTTATTTATTGTGACGATGTTACCCACATATGATCTACTGAAAATTGGTTGTTTACATAAACCTAGATTGATAATGTTAAAACATGAGAAATGTATGTTTAGTATTTGATTGTTTTTCCATATTTACCTCTGCGTAAAGAAAACCCAGATCCAAAATCTACAGAATCTAAGTCACTGACTTGTGAATTTCTAGCAACTTATCCCTAAACTATGATTTCATAAACAAGAACAATCCTGGACACAGCATATCACATACAGGCTTTTAATTATTGACATACATATGATATACAATGTAGATTACATAAAGCGAATGTTGACAGATATAATTAACTGGTTGCTAGTTTTATTTTAGTAAAATTCATAAGCAACAGCCATATTGAAATAAAATGCCCGAAGAAAGAAAATATATATATAATTTCGAACAGTAAGTAACATTTGTAAACGTTAGCAAGTTACTCCTGTTTTACTGGTTACGTATATATTTATGGTGAAACACTAGGTAAAAGTAGGAAATTAAACTAACAATCAGTATAACATTAAGGTATACTAGTTTTATGTTCACAATTGAAACAATTTAGAATAACGTACTATCTACGATAGGAGTTTACTTAAAAGCAAGAAAAAACTGTAAGTATTGAGTAGAATAAACAGAGCGCACGACATTGCATTATGCTATTGTTCCAACATCTCCATCCACATGTAAAAGCATTAAGTTATCAAATTCATCTAGCTGAGATATATTATTGCCTTTCAACAGTAAAGAAATAGGATCTCCATTAAGTAAAAGATATGGACAGTCTCCTAACAAACTGCAAACATACTTTAAAAAGGAACCAGCAGTAACCTCACTTACACATCTCGAATCATTCGACAGAGTAAGCGTTAAGTACGTTGAGAAAGTTATCTCGTTTCCTGTAAATGAAGTTGAGATACAGGCTTCGGGTAAGCCAGTGCCGACAGCGAGAATAGCTACTTGAGGAGTGTTCACAATAGCTGTAAATTCCCGAATACCATACATTTCAAGATTAGAGATTCTATTTAAAAAGATAGGTAGATACAATTGAATGATACAATAAATACAGGACATTTAAAAATTTGATTAGTAAGAGAGATACCTTATATAAAACAAAATACTACTTGAACATGTTTGTTTAATTCGACCAGTAGATATGGATGGAAACATTAATACTACAGAAAGGAATTTTATTAACACTTCATGGTCTCAAGTCATCGCAAACAATGATCTACTGGACAACTATGAATTATTCAGTACTAATTTGTATACATGCAGATAAATTTCAGAAGAATGTAGTTTATATATATATATATATTACTTCCAGTGGAATAAGTAACCTATGACTTATACGTCGAAAAAATAATAGTACCTGTAAACACAAGCTCAGGGTTTATTCTATAGTCAGCTACTTTTCATACCAGTACGACAATCGATACTTGCTGTACGTGACCCTTGCGAGTGACAGTGATGGCTAGGTGGTTTAGTTACTTTGTTGCCTCTCAATTCAAAACATTTGAGACCGTTCAGAATTTGGATGGATGTTATTTTCTTTTATTAAAGAAATTAAATAAGCGATATCATTGCACGATTTGTTTAGCATATCTTAAATAGATTTAATTAGTACTATTCTCTATTTCACTGCGTATGGATACCGAGTGCGTTAAAACATGTCAGTTTACATAAGAAATGTATGCAGCCAGCAGATATGGTTAATTAAAGATCAAAACTGTGGTTTATGTAGATAAGTACTTACGTAAAACTTCCACCTTGGAACTCGGGTGGCTGTAAAATACCATCTCGCGCTTTTCGAATTAACTGTCGCGATAACTTCGAGATATCAGAAACAGTAAGTGTGTCTGCTGATTTCAAAATTGGTGTAATTAATCCTGGACTAGTCGCTACGGCCATACTAATATCAACCGATCTCAGGTAAACGGGCGATTCTGTCTGTGCATCATAAATAGAATTGAAATCTGGGAAAAGCTAGACAAAATAGAATAATGTGTTCCTATAAATAGGATTACGAATCTTTACTAAAAATAACAAATGTAGATAAGCAGTTGTATAAGTAGTGTCGAGTGCTATTTCTCTAAGTTAAAGCTGTTTGGTCGAACGTTATTCTGAACATGCAGATGCAAACTAAGTAGTAGCTTAGGTTATTTTGCATAGTTTAATAAAATGTAGTCTTTTAACTTTGAGTGTATTTGATTGTAAAGTGTAATATACTAAACCTTAATGACACATCATTCTGCAACAGTCAAAAAATAGTAACCAGTCAAAAGGTCACATCAAGAAGTTCAACATACAGTTAATTAACATCACCTACTGTGTGATATTAAGAATCTTCAAATAAATTTCAGTGAGATGAAAATTAAATCAACTAATAAACAATTTCAAATGCTAAGTTGTGTTATCAGTTAATTTTGTTTTTCTTGAGAAATACAGCTAATTTTCGTTAGACAACTTTAAAAATTAAATGACAGTAGTAACAGAAAAATTACACTGCAAAGACAAATTTAAATGCGTCATTGAGATTCGATATTCAAACATAAAAAAGTCGAAGCTTGAATCCTCCCCGATTGTAAGTGCAACCGATAAAATCCAATTAATCTCTGATAACTCAGTAAGTTAGGTTTCCTGATTGAATAAAGCATCTAAAGTATAAAATATGACTTACATTACAACGCGATAAAGACAGGACAGTTGTTTTGACATACTTTCGATATACTCAATAACAATTTCAAAGCAGATCATAACAGAAAAATGATTATGAAGAATTAGCGTAAATCAAACTGATTGTAGTCAATGAGACAATTCCCTACAAATACACTCGAGTTTGACTTCGCAACACAAAGATTTGTAACCGAAGTCTTAATGACGCATGCTCATTAAAAAAAGAATCTCAATGATAATACAACAAATTGAGCTAGCTTCCACGTAAGCGCTACTGGTTCAGAGAGCAGACTGTAAGGACATTAGATACGTTTGTATGACAACATGAAAATGGCAAGTCATATAACTTGGGGACTTGGAAACTTAAAAGAAACAGTCAATTCCCAATTGTGTCCAAGCCATCAGCTCCCGTCATACTAAGCGGATTACTCAAAACACGTGAAGGGCTGACTCGCAAGGGACAAGCTAGTTTTCGATCAGTTCGAGGATGTATTGAACATATTCCCACCCTCCACCAATTGTTGAAGCACCGTCACACGTATTCCGAGCTAACGATCATTCCGTTTCTTAACATCAAGACCACCTCAGATTCGTTGGGCAGGATTGTGTTCTGGAATTGTCTATTAGGGAAGGGTGTCTCTAAGGAGTTTATTAACATCCTGAAGGCTCCGTACACAAGCACCTCAGACAGAGTGAGAGTATACAACCACCTTTCTCCACTGTTTCAATCCAGCGGTTGGGTTAAGCAGAGTTTCCCAATCTCGCTTTTCCTCTTCAACTTTGCTATCTAGGAACGGCTCTGAAGGAAGTGCTTGCTAGTGGTGTGGATGATATTGTCTTACTGTACAATAACATACAAGCCATCCAAATCACAATTGATCAGTTGATAAATGGTATCCGTAGGTATGGCATATATCTTACATTTTCCAAATACAAAGTACTTCTGCAGGACAATGGGAGTCTGTACCTGCTCTCGCTCTGTGAAGTGAACCGTTCTAGATAGTCGAATAATTCATGTCTGAGCAGTTGTGAGTGATGGCAATGGTGCGACAGATGTGATCAGTCTACGTATAATGAAAGCAAGATCGACTTATGCCGAACTGGGCTATCTTTGGTACTGTCATGATGTGGGGGGTCTGACTGCAAAACGTTGAGTTTACATTGCCTTTGAGAGAGTAATTCTGTTCTACGCTTGTGGAACCTGGTTCGTCTAAACTGGAGACGTTCGATGTCTGGGCCCCACTCATCGTTGTTGCCAAAGAATTGTTAACATCAAACGGCAACATCCTGCTAGTAATGCTGAAATTCGCCAGTGTGCTTTCAGGGTCAGTGATGACAACGTAATTGATGTCACCATCTTGAAACACCGGCTTCGGTAGCTTGGTCATGTTTTACGAATGTCATTCCATCGGTTTCTATGTCGTGCATTATTTGCTGACGATGAAACTGGTTGAAAAGAGTATAAAGGTGGTCGGTTGGTGAAATAGTGTCGTTGAATGAAAGAAAGCTCCGTAGAGTTAGTCGTTGTCAGTTCATCTCGACTTCTTAGTTGGGGTCCTAGAGATGGCACAAATCAGTGACTTCAGACCTTATCAGATATGGCACAATAGAAGCCAGTGGTAATCTCGCCTCAGTTTTCTATTACACTCTTCATAAAAGGTTGATGATTTTCCTCATTGGAGTGAAATCATTTTTCACTGTATTTCTATCTGAACTATATCTATAAAGCAGCACCACCTACACCGGTTCTCTTGTCGTTTTGAAATAAGGATATACCGATTACTCTAAGTTTATTATCTGAGATTTGAGTGATTCCTCATGTTTTGGTTATTCCTGGCAGATGAACCTCTCTTGGTTTGTCTAAATCACATATTTTCTCCATTTTGTTTGGTAGACTTGGTGTGTTCGTGTATGGACAGTTGATACTTTCTATTAGGAACTCATGAACTTCTCAACTCTGGTTTGAGTAATTATTATGGAGTTCGCCAGGGGGCCCACATATACAAGAATCTTTCGATGAGTAATTCCCCCTCCCGCAAATTTTGGCTCCGCGCAATCAGCTAATGTGTACTTGATGTCGAGCCGTCGTTTCAAGATCTGTGCGGATGTAATTTAAGCCCAGTAAGAGGTCGGCGCTCGCTTGATCTAAATACCTCGAGAGTGATAGCCTCCATCTGTAACGATAGGTAAGTGACCTATGGTTGTTGGGGTCGTGACAGCCGTGTGACCTGTTAAGCCATAGTGTCCATCGCTTATAAGGATCGTTTCAGAAACTTTGTCCGCGAATGTCGCGAAATGTATTCGCAAGATTCAGGCTTTAAGATACTGATAATATTTATATTCCTTCCTCTGGGACATATCCCTCGAGTTTCTTTCAAATTTGGGATATTGAGCAATATTCGCACATCCTCCTCAGGCTTAGCGAAACGACTTGCTAGTAGTACATCATCAGCACTGGTAAATGTAACTCTTAGGGGTCTTGGATGACTCGAGTTCGTGGAATCCTTGCTACAAGTAAGTCTTGTGAACGTCAGAGGCCCAATTTCCGAAAGCTTAAAATAAAGATTTATCTAATCCTGTAGTAACCTGTCACCTTTGTTCTGGAGATTTAAGGGCATATCTACACAATCTTTCAAGTTCATACTGATAAAGAGTTCATCATGAACATTAGTCTATCTTTTTTGTATTTGGCTGTTGAAATGAAGGTTTCGTCTCCTTATTTCTTTTCATGGGTTAGGATTAGAGGATAAATGATATTTGTTGATTCTTGCTAATTGTATTTCAGTGTAGATGCAACCTCTTTTTAGACGTGTTCATAAAATGAGAGGACGCAACATGTTTTAGTAGCGGATTCCAGCAATTCACAGCTATATTCGAGAATCGATATTCCAAACTCAAACGTTTGTTCTTTTTCGGAATATTGTTTAAAACGATCGATCTTAGGTAACTAAAAAATATAGGACCTATTAATACTACTTGTCCAGTGTATGTAAGCATGTATTTTATCTCCTTTCAACCTACAGTAAGAGCGGAAATAATATGAAGCAATTCAATCTATCGCTATATAGTGATAGATCAGAATGACTTATCACTATGTTTGTCCCATTTCGCTGGACTCATTCTGCTGCATTCGTTTTATATTTGAAACAGTGACCCGGTGTTTGAATCTCATATTCCTAAAGAATGTAATTTCCGGCACATTCCATCCTAGTCTACAAATACTTTAAAAATAACCCATATGATCTAAATGCCTTTTCCAGCAGCTACTTTCCAGTTTCTCGAAGTTCTGAGGACACTACTATGACAACTTATTCATTTATAATCGATAACTTTGGTTATTGGTATCCCATAAGTTATGTTGCCTTGTAAATCGTCAGATTAACATATATATATTCAATCAATCAATCAATCAATCAATGCCTGTTACCCCAAGTGGAGCATAGACCGCCCGCCAGCATTCTCCAGCCAACTCTGTCCTGGGCTTTCCTTTCCAGCTCTTCCCAAGTGCTCCTCATTCACTTCATGTCTGCCTCCAATTCCCGACGCAATTTGTTCCTGGGTCTTCCTCTGTTTCTTTGGCCCTTAGGATTCCAAGTCAGTGCTTGTCTTGTGACACAGTTTGATGGTTTCCTCAATGTATGTCCAATCCACCTCCAGCGTCTTTTCCTAATTTCTTCCTCGGCCGGAAGTTGATTAGTTCTCTGCCATAGAAGGTTGTTGTTGATGGTACCTGGCCAGCGGATCCAAAGAATCTTGCGCAGACAGTTGTTTATAAATACTTGTATCTTCTGAAGGATACTTTTTGTAGTTCTCCAAGTTTCAGCTCCATGCAACAGAACTGTCTTCACATTTGTATTGAAAATTTTGGCTTTAATAATGACTGACAGTTGATTTGAGTTCCAGATGTTTTTCAGTTGTAGAAATGTTGCTCTTGCCTTACCAATCCGCGCCTTCACATCCGAATCATACCCTCCTTGTTTGTCGATTATGCTGCCCAAGTATGTAAAGGTTTCTACACCTCCCAGAATTTCTCCATCAAGTGTAATTGGGTTAGTGTTTGTTGTTTTGTATCGAAGGGTCTTGCTTTTCCCTTTCTGTGTGTTGAGGCCTACTGCTGCCGAGGCTGCTGCTATATTGTTCGTCTTCTTCTGCATTTGATGTTGTGTGTGAGAAAGGAGAGCTAGGTCATCTGCAAAGTGTGAGTCATCTAGTTGCGTCGATGTTGTCCATTGTATTCCGACAGTGTCTTCAGATTTTGCAGTCTTCATTGAGCAAATGTGAGAACTATAGAGGAACCACACTACTGTCAGTACCAGGGGAAGTCTTCAACAGTGTTGCTGAACAAAATGAAAGATTCAGTGGATGCTCAGCTTCGAGATTAACAGGCTTCTTTCCGTAAGGATCGATCGTGCACAGACCAAATCGCAGCACTACGAATCATCATCGAACAATCAGTTGAGTGGAACTCGTCACTGTACACCAACTTTATTGATTATGAGAAAGCGTTTAACAGTGTAGACAGGAGAACACTATGAAAACTTCTTCGACACTACCGCGTACCATAGAAACTCG
This sequence comes from Schistosoma mekongi, assembly GCA_034768735.1. Classification (NCBI taxonomy): domain Eukaryota; kingdom Metazoa; phylum Platyhelminthes; class Trematoda; order Strigeidida; family Schistosomatidae; genus Schistosoma; species Schistosoma mekongi. The sequence goes on along the minus strand of CM068305.1, from coordinate 34,097,950 downwards.
TTAACATTATGTGTAACACTTACGATGGACTACAGTGCAAAATCGTGCATGGAGGACAGATGACAAATGCATCCCCAGTGAGAACCGGAGTCAGACAAAGCTGTTTACTCTCGCCTATTCTTTTACTTCTAGTGGTTGACTCGATCATGAAAACCTCCACACCTGAGGGAATACACGGAATTCAATAGACAAATAGGATGCAACTCGATGATTTGGACTTCGCGGATGATCTAGCTCTTTTAGCCCATACACACCAACAAATGCAAGTGAAGACAACCAACGTAGCAGCAACCTCAGCATCCGTAGGCTTGAACATACATAAGGGAAAGAGCAAGGCCCTCAAATATAACACAGGAAGCACTAACCCAATTCAACTTGATGGAGAAACTCTGGAAGAAGTGGATACTTCCACGTACCTAGGAAGCATCACCGATGAACAAGGAGGGTCCGGTGCAGATGTAAAGGCAAGGATTGGCAAAGCAAAGGCAGCACTCCTACAGTTGAAGAGTATATGGGACTCAAAACAATTGTCGACCAACCTAAAAGTCAAACTCTTCAATTAAAACGTCAAGACAGTTCTTCTGTATGGAGCTGAAACGTGGAGAATTACTGCAAACATCATCAGAAGGGTACAAGTATTTATAAACAACTGTCTACGGAAGATACTGAAGGTCTGCTGGCCGGAAACCCTCAGCAACAGCAACAAACCAACTTCCAGCCGAAGAGGAAATTAGAAAGAGACGCTGGAATTGGATAGGACATACATTGTGGAAATCATCAGACTATCACGGGACAAGCAATAACATGGAATCCTGTTAGGAGTCTGAGAAGAGGAGAGCAAAAAAATACACTGTGTCGAGAATTTGAAGCAGATATTGAAAAGATGAACAGCAATTGGAAACAGCTGGAAAGGATTACTCAGGACAGAGTTCAATGGAGAATCCTGGTTAGCGGCCTATGATCCTCTGTGAGAGGTAACGGGTGTAAGTAAATAAGTAAGTATGGGATCACACTAACAGTTGGCACACTGCGACCTGTTGGATGTAGGTTGTTATAGAAACTTCTAAGCTAAATTACGCACATGTCGTCAGTAACAGGTATTGTGCGTGGTGTCAACACAAGAAAGCGCTGAACACTATACAAAACAAACCGTAAAAATAAGATATCCCCAGGTTTAAATAAATTAGCGAATTGTAACCACACTGTTATTAAAGGATTATAATCTATTCAGGCCCACGAATGCGTATTACTAAACTGTGAATGTTTTGGAGATTTTTCATGTCATCATACTTTGGCGTTAATAGCATCCGTGAATAAGTGAACTCTCGAAACATATTCTGGATTCAGTGAAATTTGCGATGTTTTAAGCCTATTTTAGCAATTCTACTCATAGTTTATTTATTTCGTTTAAGTCACTTCTAAAGGATGATACCTAAAAATTGGAATTATAAAACCTGATGGAAATGTGCTTTGATTTGTTTAGACAGTAAAGTATCAGTGCTTTGTTAATGACTAGTTTCCAGTAGTCATCCAAACATAACATGCTTAGATATTTACGTCCAAAGAATAGTGAGATTTAAAATGTCACTTACAATCAAATGGGTTTGTTAAATACAAAAATATGCACCTGGTTTCGAGGCAGCTTTCTTAAAAGTTGGTAACAATACCAAACACGGCTCAAAACCAATATCTATTAGTTTTAGGCCATGTTAGATACCAAACAACTGGTTTGAAAACTCGGTTCAATATTGTTCAAAATGGTGAAAATGTGAAATATAGTTAACATAGCACCAAAAGATGAATGGATGTAAGATCTTCATACATTACTTTCATTCACCTATAATAAAAATCTCAAAGCAAGGAGAAGCCACAAGTACTAAGTATATTAACAATGACATCATGGTGTTTTAGTATTTTTTATTTAATTTTGATAGCAAGTCATTAAATTTCAAATAACTGGCGTAAAAAGATGCAGTCAAGTATATCTTAAACAGTTAGTTTATTAAATAAACATCTACATTCTTATTAAGTCAAAGCATGAAACACATCAGTTTAAAAGTAGAATTGTGTTTGAATTATAAACTCTATTATCGAAAAAATAGCAATTGTCTAAAGTGACAATACAGTATACGTGAATGCAATTGATAGGAAATTGTAACTTTCATGTGATTCAATTATCTTCAATTAATGATATGAGTTGTGGGCCATCACCTACCTAAAGTCAAAAATGAAAACAAAGTTATTTGTGAAGAACCCAATTCTGCTTTTTTAAACTAAGTTATACCTAATTATTCGACCAGTAGTTCTATCATTCGATGACTACCTAGAGGTAGTGTAAAAATGGGTGATGTGAGGAATACATTCAGCTACTTTAGTCAAGTAATCACTGTAACACTGGCAGCAAGCAAAGTATTTTGGAGATGGGTATTACACATTATATACACAATAGACTAATCATACATCTGTACAGTAGTTACACATGTATTTAATTGATTGAATATTAGTTCTAAAAGTTGTATTGATGGATATCCTTTTCCAGTCAATTTAGTTTTGTGCAATTTATAAATTCTTGGTGATCGTTTGTACCAAATTTCAGGTGTTTAAATAAATAAGTAACGTGTAATTCAAATCGAAGTCATTCGTATGGTGTGTTCTTTATTACTCAACTAGCCATGTGTAAATTATGACAACGTAAACATGTAGGACTACAACACATAGCCTGTTGTAGAATTGTTACCGAAAAAATATTAATCAATTTCAGTAACCAGAAATACATTGTATGCAATAAGAGAAATTATTCAGACTACAGCAACAAAACTGTATTTATTTGGACGTGTAAAAGCTCGACTGGAAGGAAACACCTGAGGACATTGGTTAGTACGGAGGAATCATTTCTACTCGAGATTTTGATTAAAGCTATTACGCGGATAGGACATTCGTATTGGAAGATCTTTTCTGTTATTCAAATATTCAGCATGAACATTTGTTAATTCACTTAAATTTCATAATGCTTGGAAATATTTACAAAGGGTAGTAGTTTTAAAAATACTAGTTCTTGAGTCACATACCAGACTTGAGTCATCAATTTTCCGTAGTTCAATAACTTTAAGGACATATTTATCAAACACATGTGTATTATCAACGCGAATCTATTCTCGACTATTATATATGATCGGTTTAGTCATAACAACAATGAGAAATGTAGTTACTTACTTCAGTGCTAATCAGATATTGAATACCGCCAGGAATGCAGGGCAACTCCCTTAAAAGATCCTATAACAAAATATGCAAGCAGCAGTGTGTATGGATAAGAAATAGAATTAAATAATGGTGGAAAATTAATGAGATTTGAGAAGCTACTTTCAAGGTCGCAGTGCATAACTGAAATAATGATGCTGACGCTAAGGAGAATGCTGCGAAATGTATATGAACCAGCGATAATAACCAATCAACGCGATAAAGGAGTGCTACTGTTATATTTCCTTGAAACAACGACCCAACTATTCCTATTGCTTAGTATTCTTAGACACTGAACACTCGACAAGATCCCAAATCAGAACACGTTTAAACAGGAACGAAATTATATTCCAAATAACAAGGGTAGACAGAAGTAAGAATAGTTAGTTAGAGAAACGTTAATGTATTTATAGTATTTCCATAGAAAGCTTCTAGAATCTTCCCCAACAATCAGCTAGAGCTGATTGGTTTAGAAATAGCTAATCAGCGTGCGACATCATGATCATGTATGGAGCATGCTTTAATCCGGTCTATATCCCACTAACAGCTACAAAAGTCAATGCTTTGTAGTTGTGAACATGAAAGGCGTGAAGCTAAACATGAGAAGCATGATAAGTGTGTTTTGTGATGTCATACATACTGTTGTAAACAGTCAATTAGAATGGAATCCTTTAACAGCAAATCGTTAGTGACTTTGAAGTAAATTATGTACTTGATGGTGTGCGTTGGCTAACGGAAGTGCCAGTAACAACCGCGGTGTCACTGTGTAATGTAAGTGAGATGACATCCGTCCAGTGGTATTAATATTACACGAATGTGTTCAGAAATGATGCTAAGAACTAGCGTATCGATGGACGCTGTCGAAGATTATTGAAAGTGTTAGGGATTCGAAATCCCTAGAAATACAATTGTTCATTTTGTCAAGTTGTATTGATTTTCTGTTAACATGATTTGTAAACTTTCATCACTTGTATGTGAACACATTTGACAACATTTAATTGTATTATTAAAATGTTGATAATTTCATTTGATGAATAATCACTACGATTATTTTGTGTATATAAGGGAATGTGTAAAATAGACTCCGAATCTGATTCCGACCTGTCTGGTTAATCTATTGTCTTATTCTTCTATCTCCGGCTTGGGACTGAGTGGGCTTAAGCAAGTCGCGAATTATCAACTAGGCACACTTCAATAAGCGTCCGCGCACAACCAACTGATCAACAGGACCAAAAAAACTTTTCTCACATTATAACAGAAAGCGACTAGGAAAAGGAAATATAACCGTTGGAGGTGTGTCAAAATATAATTAGTAAGTTGATTTCGCATCCTTACTTATGTAGATTAACAGGATTTGAGATAGGATTTAAATTAAATAATATTTTAAGTGTACTGCACAAAAAAGTCACCACTCGCTGCCAACAATCGACAGATAGATTTTACCTGACATAGCAATATATGCAGATTGTTACAAGTTCTATAGGTCCCTTTAACGTCACGAATATGAACACCAAGTTGAGACTCATCGTCACTGTGGATCCTCTAACTGGTAGTCCATACAAACAATGTAGACGGAATGTGTGGATAAATGTTATATAGTCATATGGATGTGCTTCTATGTCCTTCGTACGTTAAATTTAAAGACAGAACCACCAAATAAACCTGAAAAGTTTATTGATCATGTAGATTTAACATATCCACTTTGATTTCTCCTATCTTTGCTTCCCAATAATACAAGCTCGTTGTTAAAAAATGTCGTCTTCACATTGGCTAAGGTTGACTCCTGGTAGTTTTTAGAACCGCTCAACATTGTTATCATAGTTTAATTCTATCGGATAAAGCAATATTCCATGAAAAAATATTATCCAAACAATTCGTGCTTCATATTGATTTCGAATTCAGTATTATTTCTTAAAGTACCGAGTAATGTCGTTAATCTGAAAGATCGCACTATTTTCTACTCAGTTGAATGCATTTCTGCCCGGTATATTAAAAGTCATATTTAAACTGTAGTGTCAAAAAAATGAAGGTGAAAACCTACATATATTACTTAAATGTCATTTTCTAACGGTCTCAATGCCGACCACATAATGGAATAGAAGTAATGTAGACGCATTTTAAAGCGCATCCTGGTGTTTGTGTGGTTAGGGTTAGTCAGCATGTGACCTAGTTTCCAGACCAAACGTTAGGTGCGAAAGTGATAAATTCAATGAGTCATTGCTTAGTTAACTTGGACAAAGTTAGTTGTAACAAAAAGCTGATTGGCGAAATCGTTTTAAAAACATTATTGAATACGACGTTAGTAAGTACTCTGACAAAAACTATTAGCATTTCCATAAAAAGTTATAAAGTCGTGTAAGACGCTGACATAAATAAACATAACATGTGCGGTGGTAAAGGATACGTAAATCATCATATATTTAATCAGGAATGATTTCAAAAAATATGGGTAAAACATTGTGGTGTCTGTTGTTAGCTTAAAGGCGTTTATTGAAATCAGGAAGTTATGCATTTAGTGAATTGAGGTCCGAAAAGTCACGCAGTATTATATATATAGTACCTGCGGCTGGTAACCAAGATGATAATCGAGTAAGACTGTACATAGTTATAGAATTGAATTTTACTAATTTCATTTCGATAAACACTTAAAATACTATGATATAAAGTATAAATAGTCAAGCATTTATGGAAAATGTAGTATGATTTCATGATAATTTATGAACCATCTAGTGGCTAACAAGGCCTAAATATTGACAGATGGGAAGGAGTTTAAACAAGAAACTCACTATTAAAGTATTCAGGAGGCAAAAAAGCCACACAACTTTACATCTGCAGTAAATTGTTGTGATGGTTTTTATAACTGAATGTGTCGCATTATTCAACAGCTTCATTCCTAACATAAGCATAACACTGAACAAAACAAATACGACAGTGACACAAGACGGTAGTTGCTTATTCCAATTTTCTTAATTATTAATAGAGTAATGAAAAATATTTACACTATGAAGAAAATAAGTTATTGATGAACACATCAGTCTCAGATGTCCGACCAAAAGATGTGGAATCAATGCCCTAATTACAATGAAGATAGCTTAGTACTAGATTCAAAATCAATAGTCATATCTGACGTAGGGATGGTTGATATTATCCATTCTGATTATCCGCAACGCTATGCTTTAAAGTTAGCATCCAGCCTTGCTTTGATCTATGACTCAGACACAATTATCCGATTGATTTTTCAAGAAGCCGACTAATCACACACACGCATGAATTGTTACAATAATATGAACCAATAATGTACTATATATATATATATATATATATATATATATATATATATATATATTACATGTCTACTTTCAAACATGTCAAATAGTACGCGGTTGGTGATTGTAGTGTTACATTAAAAAAACGACTATACACTTGAGATAACCAGCCTTTACATTTTTGGGCTCAATTTCATGACGGATGTTCCTCGTCCTACTCCCAATTGATTTAGGATATCTACCAATAGTATTTCGGTAACTGATAAAACGTTCAGTGTGCACCTATAAATGGTCCTATATTTACGTTTATACAATGCTGCAGAATTATTTTGCTATCAATAAGTGAATACAGTCAGCCCTGTTTATTCTTACTAGTTTCTTTCTCACTGACTAGAGAGACTATTACCATCAAAGTTCAGAAAGAATATCAGCAACCGTCTGAACAACAATGTACTTATATGCTAAACATGAGAAATATGCTAGGTGGAAGTAACAGCACAGCATATGCAGGCAGCGGACTTTTTCGAATAAGCTTTTTTACAGTACAAATTTGTTTTTTTCTCTTCGAAAGACCTAACAAAAATTTGAAGCACAAGAGACTATATTATAATCAGCGCTTTTGAAAGTCGTTTAAGTAAGCATATTGTAAATAATCTCAAAATGTATATATCAATATTTCATTAGCTTCCAACTCAATCCGAATTATGTTGACGGTGGGTATAAAAACGTGAAAAACTTAAAAGATGGCAATCATTCTTGCATTTTCAATGCTAGTTGACATAATTAAAATGTCATCTGGATGCTACACAATTATCTGAGTAGCAGATAAGTTTCTGAAGTGTTTGGATAAGGAAGACATTTCGAATAGTACAATTGAGAAACAAGTTCAAAGTCATTCTTTAGAGAGTTGTAACGCATTATTTCATACAAACTAAATTGTTATAAATATTACCTGATCTAACGGTTTATCTGACAAGCTGTAACGGATTCCAATGATTTTTAAATATTTATTTGAATCCATACATTGGACGGTAAATTTATCTGTAGCATTTATAGAATCACCGACACCCACTGTACAACCAAAACATTCAACAAGATATTTAAGGATATTTTCAATATTATGTGATTCGGTTAATAAGAATGCATTTGGACCAGCATCAAATGTGTAAGCAACCTACAAACAGAAAAAAACATATTGTTAACCTTAAAACAGAAATACCGTAGGAGAGTTTAAAGAAAAATTAAGTGTGGACTGTACAAAGTGTTAAGGTATTTTTTTATCTCCAGGCAACCCGCTTTCATTCTCCAGTATCCGATGATAACAATGTTATGTCCACTGTAATGACTTTGCAAGGTGGCTGATGTGTAGGTGAGACACAAGGTTAATGTCAAGCTGTCAGTAATAAGAGTCAGGGATTATCGTTCATTTAAGCTCGTTTGTTTATACACCAATTAAATTGCAATGATTATGAATTAAATGAAATCATCAGTTGGATGAACCTTACAAAAGAAAGTGCATATGAATGATATAATACAGTTTAAATATAAAATCACACTGAATTATTAATTAATGCCAATTAACTGTTATGAAATTTACACTGGAGTAATTTTTACATTGAGATGAGGATAACTCGCATTGAAAATATTTGAAATGTAAAGTCAGTTGAAAAAAGCAAGTTCACAAAATGAACTTGAACAAAATCTTTCGCTCAGGTAACTTTACTATTGAGGATTAGACATCCCCCTACCAAACAACAATTATGATAAGCGGGGATCGAAAACCACTGAACTAATCAGTGCTTGGAAACTCGCTTATGTAAATTCAAAGAAGAGTAGGTAACTTCAATGTATAATGATAGTAAATCAACGAAGTGATAATAGGTAGCATAGGGTGATAAAAGATATGAAAAAGTAGCATACAGCTTGTTTAGAATGATAGGATAGATTGGAATTAAAAAACAAATAGACAGAAAAGTCACGGCTGGAAAAGATACTCCTATAGTCAACTTTCAAACTACGTCCACGCCAAAGATGATAGGATTAACAAATCATGTTTAAACAATCTTTGGCTACCAAAATACAAGATGCATACAGACTTATGTATACAAAATAGTTGATATTTAATAAATTCAACTAGCATAAAGTAATTGAGTATCTGAATTAAAAGCATATCATAATTTATATTTCAAAAACACTAAGCTTATTTTGCAAGTTGTCTTTGTCAGGAGGTACAGTGGCGAGTAGTGAATTCGACGATGCGCTAAACTCCTTAGCTAGGACAATTTTATAAATCTCGCGTTAGAATATAAAGACCTAGTATACGGAAAGTGATGATAAGTTGAAGGAAAACGTGGTTTCTGGTGTCTGCACTTTGGACTCATCCAAGCAGAAGACAGTAAGAAGTCTGGAACAGTCTGCGAAGTTGATGACATGTCGGTTAGTGGCTTTCAAGGCGACCAGGAAGATGAACAGAGCGTCTCAAGAAAAGGTGCAACCGACCCCCAAGCAGACTGTCCTATACTCCATGACTAGTGACTACCGACTTACCTAAAGGAGCAGGGAGAACAGTGAAGAATAGTAATACAGATATACCGATGACAGACAATCGTGGTACTTCTTGACTTGAAAGCAGAGTTCGATTCTGTGGAACGAAAGATTAGTAGTGTCATCAGAGTACCACCCGCGCTTGTTGGAACTATTCCATAAGCAATGTTGAAGTAAGATGCAGAAAAAAAAACAGTAAATTAGTGGATAAGATAAAGAATCTTAATGAGCATTATGCGAGCCCAACACTGGCCTACATCGATAAACAATGATTAGCTACAGGTGTCTAGAGTATGAAGCTGATGCTAGCTCGCTGTACGACGATTCAAAGTCAATCGAAATCGCAGCTAATTAATTGGCAATCAGTCACTGTAAAAATAATGCGCATTTTATCACTTCAAAATGCAAAGCACTTCTGGAACAGTGGTAGGAACCTGTGTTTACACTCTCTTTGCCGTAAATTGTTAGAAACAGTCAAAAAACCTGGGTATCTGGATAGAGTAGCAGATGAGACGAATCAACGTATAGCAAAGACCGAAGGGTTCTACGTCTATTTGCGTCTATTTCAGTCAGTGTTACAATCTAGAAACTATGGTTTCGGCTATTTGCTTATGATTTATGAATGTCATCTCAGAGGTTTTGGCATCATACATTATTTACAAATGCTGGGACTGAGTGGGTTAAATTGAACTGAACTGTTTATATCACAGTGCCGTCGTGTCAAAGATAAGTAAGTATGGTTGGCTTCGTAAAGAGACCCTAGCAACGGTCTTAGAGATTATACAACCCAGAGACATAAGACATTGTAAAGTATGGTTTATAACAGAAGCTAGTGAGGATTCTGATGCAATTTTCTGTCACAAACCGAGTAAAATTAAGATTAACTCTCGTTGCATAAGAAGGATCAATTAAGCACAAAAAATGGTCGACTTCATGAGATTATAGGTCGGGATAAATTGTGTATACCTCATCTTCGCTTGTTTATTTGCATATTGTTGTCTTCTTTATCCCTATTGGTTTCATAATGTCATCCTTTGATTATCTTCTCATATCCTACGTATTGCTCGTGCGCCTTGTTTCTTCCTTCGTCAGCTGTCTGTTGTAGCCACTTCACATAGCGTTCCATTATATACTACTTATGTGAAGCCCTAAAAGTAACATCCACTACACCTTAAGTAGTATGTATGTATGTATGTACAATCAACATACAACCTGGCACATGTGTGCATCGGTTCAAGTTGTCATACCACCATGGCACTGCAAGATTAACACCACCACCATTAGTAGAAATCACTTCAATAAAATAAAATAATAATAGTAACAAGGAATGTGAACATATAGAATATGGTTCAGGAGGCGTAGAAAGAAAGTAATGGAATAATTTAAAGCTCATGATTTAAAGGAGGACAATGAGTGAATACATCTGCGCCATTGTGACCGATTCTGGGCCATGTCACTCAGTGTTTCTAGCCACTGGTTACGGTAATCGCGAAGACCCCATCCAGGTAGTCTGCAGCTACCGACACGACTCAAACCGGTAGTCAGTGACTTCATGGACTGATGCCATGTTTTAGTTTGGCCACCTCTAACTCTCTTCCATCCTATTCCTATATCGGCCAGCATTATGCGTCGAGGAAGACGGTGGTTAGGCATACGTAACACATGTCCCAACCACCTCAGTCGATGAAGATTCACAACCTCATCGACTGATTTACCACATTTGCCTAACACCCGTCGTCTAACCTCGTTATTACTTACTCGGTGATCCCAGCTAACGCGAGCGATGTTTCGTAGACACCGATGGTCGAAAACTAACAACCGTCGAGTGTCATCTACCCTTAATGGCCACGTCTCACACCCATACAGTAAGACAGAGCGAACTGTTGCGCAGTACACTCTCCCATTCGTTGAGAGACGAATATCTCGTCCACGCCATAGGTGACGTAAGTTGGCAAAAGCCAAACGAGCTTTTTGAATTCGTACTGAGATTTCGTCAGACACCAACCCATTAGGGCTAATCAGACTTCCAAGATAAGTGAAGTGGTCAATGTGCTCAACTACTTCACTCCCTATCCTTAGTTCAGGGGTTGGTGAAAACCAGTCCTGGAGCAATAGTTTGCACTTAGAGGTGGGAGAAACACATTCCGGACATGGTTGGATTGGAGCTTATTGCTGTTAAAAGCTTCTGTATCGTATCAGCGTCTTCGCCAAACAGGACTATATCGTCAGCATATTCTAAGTCAATAAGTGGATCTCTTGGTAGGTGATCAATTCTTGAATAGTCAGACGATGAAAGTGTAATTTCTAACAGTATGTTGACTATGAAATTAAACAAAAATGGGGAAAGTGGGCAGCCTTGTCGGACACTACTTGAGGTTACAAGTTCAGATGACAGTTCGCCATATGCTCTGACACGACTTATGGTGTTTGAGTAAAGAGCCTTAACAAGTTTTATGTACTTTTGGGGCACGCCTTTCAATGAAAGACATTGCCATAGAACTTCACGGTCTACAGAGTCAAATGCCGCCTCCAAGTCAAGGGAAACCACTATTGTCGGCCGCCGGAAAGTATGTCTGTGTTCTAAGATCTGACGAACGGTGAATATCTGGTCTATACAACCGCGACCAGGTCTGAAGACAGCCTAGTTTTCTCTCATTTGAAGAACACGAGTTGCAGTTAAGCGTCTTATAATTATGGAAGCTAGTATTTTAGACACTATATTAGTCAAACTAATTCCTCTATGGTTATTACAGGACGATTTCGACCGTTTCTTATATACTGGGACGATTAACGATCGACACCAGCCAGACGGAATTATGTCAAGTTCCCAAACCTTAGTCAAAATATCAGTCAGTCTGGTTGTCAATGTGGGACCACCATCCTTAAACACCTCTGGGGATAATCTGTCTGGACCCGCTGCTTTGCCTCGCCTTAGATTGGCTATAGCTTTTCCGACTTCTATAAGAGTCGGGGGACCTAAGTCGACTTTCCATTCTGGCTGTCTCGAAATAGTGGGAAGTTTTAGAGTAGCTGAAGGCCAACTGTTCCTTGAAGTGTTCAGCCCACCGTTCTAAACGTCTAGACTGAGAGCTAATAAGCGTTCGATCTTTCTCGAAGATCGTCTCACTAACGCTGGATTTTTTAACCCCAGTTTCTTTTATCAACTTGAAAAGTTGTCTAGTGTTACCTATCGCCGCTGCCTTTTCCATTTCCTTTGCTTTCGTAACCCACCACTGCTCACGGTCGTTTCGCAGACTTTTCGTCAGTTTATGCCTGATTACTCGTCGCTCGTCATCGTGTTCGGAGCCTGATGGGATAAGTCTTCGGGAGTCTATTAAATCAACAGAGGCCATTGAGATCCATTCATTTTTCTTGACATGTTGATTTAAGTCCTTGATAGATATCATTGTAGATGCCACAGCTGCTTGAACATCTTGCCAAGCAGTATCTAGTCGGGACGCATCTTTATAATTGCCTAAGTGATTCCTCAGTTGTTCCTGGAATTGAATCTTGGCTGTTTCATTGCTAAACTGAATTCTAAAAGGTTTTCCTGTGGTAGTTATTCTTCGCCCGGTAAGACGCAAGCAAACGAGTGCTCGCACTAGAGCGTGGTCAGAGTCCAAACATGTACTCCAGAAAGATCGGCAGTCTTCTATCGAGCCTCTCCAACGGTGACTAATCGCAATATGGTCTATTTGAGTCCACCGTTGAGTAGGGCCAGGAGGTCTCCATGTTAAACGATGTCGCACCTTATGCTTGAAGTTCGTGTTGGCTAGAAATAACCGATCATCTGAGCAAAGCTGCAGCAGACGGTCGCCGTTATCCGTTCTCTGAGCTGGAACACTGAAGCATCCACCTAAATGTCTTTCAGATTGGTTCAAGCTACCTGTTTGGGCGTTAAAATCACCAGCCAAGATTACTAAATCTGAGTTTTTGGCCCTATGAAGTAGTTCAGAAAGTTTTCTGTAGAATTCATCTTTCACTTCATCCAGGCTGCAGTCGGTGGGAGCGTAGGCAGAAAAAAACGAACAGACAACGGCGTGTGTCCCTATCTTTCCGAGTTCTTACTGAACCATTTAGTCGGACGGCACATAGGCGACTGTCGACAGGAATCCATTCAACAAGCGCCTGTTCTGCTTTCATATTTAACGCAATACCTACACCGGCGAGCCCACGAGAAGTTGCTGTTGAATCGCCAGATAAACGAAGAGTGTATCGCGAAGGTTGTTGCTTCTGACTAGGTGAGGTCAAGTGAATGACCACGCTAGGATCCTGTATGCGTGTTTCGGAGACGCAACATACATCAATGGCGCAGGATTCTAATGTCCTAGCTAGGGAGGCTTGTTGCCCTATTTGACACAGGGTCCGTACATTGAATGCACCAATGTGAAGTTTGGAATGTGGCCTTAGTATTCTCGGGACGTTATTTCGTGGGCCGGAATCGTTGGCAATAATGACACAGGAGTAAGTTGAAGATAAGGATTTAGGCTCGAAGGTGGGAGCAGGATAAACATTAGGAATAAAAGAAGGAGTCTGATTAAAATGGCGGTGATCTTGTGTGTTGTTAGAGGTATGAGGACAGTTATCTCTTCCCAGTTGCCCACACTGTGGAAGGGTTCTTCTTAATGTACCTGAAAAGCAAAATGTGTTAGGGTTGGTCTGAAAGACCTGGGGGAGTGACCGCTGTGTCCAAAGAACAACTGCTTGAGGCCGGTCACACACGGCCTTTTTGAGAGAGGTTTTCGTTGTTGTTGTAGCTCCGTACTTGTTGAGGCCTTACTGCCGGAGACGGAAATCCGTGGAGTAAGGTGAGGTGTACATTTTTAGGGTCGACCTTTTCTAACCCCGCCCTTCCTTTGTGGGAAGGCAGCATCGCTGCTATGCTGGTTGTCCGAAGAAAACACCTTACTGCCGTCACACCTCTGTACAGCCGGCAGTACGACTTCGTCCTCGGACCTTATATTTGCTGCTTTTGGTCTCACCGCTCTTCAGCCGACCTGCCTGGCATGGTAGGACCTAGAGGAACGATTGTTTCAGCCAGTATAGCCCGATTGAGTCATCACGATAGGCAAGCCCGACCACCACGTCAAGGTAGCAGCACGGTCGGGACCTTAAGTAGTGGTATTTAGTGGTTGTATTTTCAACGGAAGTGTATCCCTAATCAAATAGTGTACATTTATTTTTAGATTGTACGGCCTTCCTGCTCTTTTTCTCCACAATATCGTCACTTCAATTACAAAGAAAGTTTTTTGTGTTTTACAGTACCAGATGTTTGATGCACCGTAAATTAGAAGGCTGGTTAAAAAGTGTACCAAAAATAACTCTAAAGACACCACTTAAATAGTCAGATAATATTAAGAAATTCAAATCTCACCACACTTCTCTTGAAATACTTGTTGATCGTATGAACGAAATTCATTATAGAATAGCTCAAGTGATTAAGAAAAACACAAGGTGGCCAGGTATCTAAGCAAACAGCATGAAGTTGGTTACTTTCACGCATAGTTACTTCTGCCAGTGCAGAGAAGTCACGTCCGCTTAAAGCTGAAATTGTTTGTTCTTCATGTATTTTAGCAGATAGTACACGGCCACTCCGAAATAATTCACTAGTGCTAACGCAATTAAGCATTGCATCAGTAGATCCAATATGTTTAGAATGTTCATTTACCTACAATACCCACGAAACATGTAATACATTGTAAGAAGTAGTTTGTAGAAATGATATCAACACTACAATAGTTAAACATAGCACAGTAAATACACTTTTGATACAACTGACTTGTAGTTGTCATAAGCTGATAAAACGAATACTACCGAATAACATTCAGTAATAAGGTTTTTAACATATTTACACGCAGTCGGTAGGTTTCACTATTGGAAATCCCTGTATTGACGGATGTTTAACATCTACGCTTAAGACCATTAAGTTGAACTTCTAGACTGATTGTTGCACATTCAACAAATCTTATCCGTAATTTGATTAGTAGTAACTAGACTTGTTCAAAATAAATTGAATGAGTGGAAATATACCAGTCTGTAATTGGCTGGATTCGTTATCATTAAGTTTGTTATGCGACTTTTATTTACTTAAATTTGACCGTAATAGTGAAAGCGCAATCAACTTTAACGTCTTAATTTAGGCTTTAAATATTTCCACTTCTTTGAAAAACCATTTGAAACACTCCATGCTTAGTCACCGCTTTCAGAACTGAAAGCGGATTATGCTGCTGTAAATTCATATTCACAAACTTACGACAGAAAGGAATCTATGAAATCCGACAGTCTGACCAACTTCGAAATATACAAGTTCCGCAACAACTGTAAAGTATAACGATTTTAAGGAGGCTGAAAGCGACAAACAGCAACCACGATGGTATATTAAGAAAAATGTTAAACTCTGACAAGCCGAGGCAGATATGTCTCACATGTCAACGCTACAGTTAACGTTCCCATACACCACATCTCATGGTTATTGGCGGAAATATACCACAAAATATGCAATAACCACACTAACTTCTAAGCAGTGACACCGGAATTCTGGTCGCTATTGTCACCTAAATGATAATCATTGGGACCATCACCGTTTTATTCAGAAATACAAGTAACTCAAAAAAAGGTTTTGACAGAATTTTAAGGCTAATAAAGTCCATATGTTAACTAATTCGGTGAACTTACAACACAAACAAGTACTTTAAGTTCTGGCCAGTGAGATGATGGAAACAGTTGCTGGACAGAAGAATGATGCAAATAGCCTTCAGGATTGCTGGACCAGAGTACAAATCCACCTAATAGACTACGACAGGATGACCCAGAACCCCGCCGAGAAAACGAAGTGTAGTCACCATCCAGCGAGTACATTTTGCCCAGTGCAAATGCTAAACGTAAATAAAAATAATGCTTACATACCGAATGCAGCAGTTCCAGAAGCACTGGATGCCAGTCCTGCTGCAGTTGGAAAATTGTTTTCAGATTCCACGAGTAGGAAAGGTGAAGCGATGTGCTTTCCACAAAGCCTAGAACGCAACTGTGCTAACTTTATGAATGAACAGATGAGTACATACCAATTATCAGAACATCCAAAAGTCTGGGAGGAAATTGAGTGACCCTAGGAAAATATGGGAAACAACAGTAACTCACTTTCCGTTGAGTTTGAACTGTGACTGCTTGAGTCCATTTTTAGTAAACACCGTAGTTCTGGATCCCACCTGTATTTTTATAAGATAACAACTTAACAAACATGGGAGTGATTCAAAGTGAGGCTTATCGAAGAAGTCAGTGGGAAAATGTTCAACTCATCAACCTTACCCCCTGCAAGTACTATCAGTGAGTATGGAAAGCTACGTACAATACTTCAGCAAAGCTATGTTTACAGGACAAGTAACCTGGACTTGCATACGTTACGCACAGACTCGGGTAAATTTCAGTTACGTCTAGAACTACTGCGAGAGTGGATAAAGTATGAAAATATCTAGAGCAGGGAAAAATAAAACAATAGATAACAACTCAGTCATCACATAAGGGGTAGTAACTTTTATTAATGTAGCAACAAGGCAACCGCCAGGTCAGGACCAAAATAATTCAAGACAGTCACCGTCGAAAATCGCGCTAAAATTCTATTTTGATTCCTATTGGTTGATTTTTTTAGGTAGTTAGAGGCAAATTCAAGGAATATGCCACTCAGCGTCAAGCCCTGTTAACAAATTACGACATTACCCAAACAACCAATAAAGTGTGAATAAAGACCAATTTCAATGGTGAACAAAGTGTAAATAAAGACGACAATGTAGCATTTTACGCCTGTCGGGTGTTACTAATTGACCTCCCATAATTTGTCTGGTTTGATAGCAGTACATTGCAGGGTCGTGACCTGGGCATACTTTGATGCGCCACCTGTCTATAAAGTCAGTCTAAATAGTCTACTTAAAGTGTAAATTTGTAGACATACGCCTAAATAGTCTGTCTAAAGGCGAATTATCGATAATTCACACTTTGTTCGCCTTGATTTACACTGAGCTCGAAAACCAATACAGTTGGTTGTTTGGGTTTGGTACATGTGAACACATTAAAATGTGGTTTGCCTTTAATTTTGTCTGTTAAACCTATAGTATGACACTTGGATACTTTTGGACGGTTTGAAATGTCATTTCTTCATAACTACTATACGTAATATGTATTACTGCAGTTGAATACATTCACACTATTTGACACGTCCTTTTCATAC
Organism: Schistosoma mekongi; assembly: GCA_034768735.1. Taxonomy (NCBI): domain Eukaryota; kingdom Metazoa; phylum Platyhelminthes; class Trematoda; order Strigeidida; family Schistosomatidae; genus Schistosoma; species Schistosoma mekongi. Next base: position 34,080,682 of record CM068305.1, on the reverse strand, counting down.
AGCTGTATGCTAGCAGTAATATTTTTTAGACAGTACATAGCTTTATCAAACAATGGGATGAAATGTCCATTTGGTGACACCCAGATGATCAATTATGTAATTTATAAATGTCATCTCTAAATGCTGCCTTGCTGAACCTCGGATTATTGACTTTACCTTTATATGCACAATGCCAAATGTTGGGCAGTATTTTGGTTTACTGGATCAAGTACCAATCAACATCAAGTGTTCCTGACAGTGCTTTGTCTATGCATGGTATAAATTCAACTGGTTTATAATGACTCCGATTGTTAAGTATTGTTATAATTTGTCTGGATGTTGCCTGAAAACAACTTGCCGAGTGCTAGCTCTAGTATTGTCGTGGGCGGATCGTCCAACGTAGGTGAACATTTCCGACGAATTATGCTGTCTCGAACTTTTCCTACTTGGATACAGTTTCATCAGGCACTGGAGGAGTTCATGTGTGTGTTATTAAAATTAAGTAACCTATTTCAGGAGTCGAACACTTACAATGTTGTCACTTCAAGTCGTTACCTAGACAGGTCCGGTGACATGAAGTACCAGTATGCGCTATACCAATGCACGTTCGGTATCTCACGTCCTCCTCGGGGTGCTGGACTTTGTAATAAGAGGCGAGTTTGTTTTCTCTTATGATACTAATGCTCTATTAGGTGTAAGTATTTAGGTTGCCAGTCAGAAATAAGAGTGCGGTACTCTCCAGCTGGATATGAAATATCGCACTTCCAGACAGCATAACCATCCATGCACTACCACCTTTATGGTAACAGATTGCTCGAGACGTAGATTGTGCGATACTGAGCGTAGTGTTATCCAACCATTTGTCGAGAAGAACACGGATCCTCTCGAAGTTATGGATCTGGCGCATTCAGAACTTGGCAAGGTCCTCCTTTACAGTGATATCAGAAATATGAGGACAAAGGTCTACGAACGTAAGATTTATGTATGTGTAAATTGTCCAGGTATTGGTAATCTTAATGACCTTATACGACGTTCAAGTACAATTGGGAAGGTTGAGGTCCTTCGGGACAGTGGTGGTAATGTTTCAAAAATCATCTTTGCACGGAACGACATGGTTGGTCTTTATGGAAAGTTCCCAGAGGTTGTTGGTATAGACTCCACATATAAAACCAATAAAATGGGGTATGTCTTATGTAGTATTTTTTATGAAAACTTATAGGTGGCCTTTGTATCAGTTTGTAATAACTGATGGTTTTGGCAGAGGACGAACTGTATTATTCGCATTGACGCAAACCGAAAAACGAACAGATATAAAGCAGATTCTCCAGTCGTTCAAAAATATAATGGGTGACACATCGAAAACAACCACTTTTACTGTTGGCTGTGCACCTGGACAACTTCGTGCTCTGAACGAAGAGTTCCCAAGCGCCTCGATCATTCTATGCTTGTTTCACGTATGCCAAAGCTTCCGGAAGAAAGTAAGTTAATTATATGGACAAAAGCTACCGTTTAGTTTTCAAACCCACTAGTCAAAAAATGGTTGTATCGAATGGCTCATACGCGTAGTTACGCCACGTATGTTACTTAATGTTAAATTATTGTTTAGATTTTGGCATTGCGTCCGGATCATAGACCTTATTGATCGGGCTGGTGGCACATATATACGTTCATATTGGTTGAGGTCACGGTCATACTGGGCTGCTTCTCACAATAGATTCACCCTATCGATGGGTAACAATACCAACAACCGGGTGGAAAACTCTCATCGACAACTGAAGCGTTACTTGAGGAAAAACGATCGCATATAAATGACAGTCTGGAAAATTTGGAGATGGATTGACCATGACACACAAAGAAAACATATGCAAGGCACGTTTATGCTTTCTAAATATTACAGATATGATGTAAGGCCTATCCAAATACCGTTATTCCATTTAGATTCCTGAAAGACTTAAGGTTATATTAAGGCGCCTGACACCCTTTGCAGAAAGAAAGGTTGTTAAAGACTACGAGCGTCATCGGCTTGATGATTTCTTTGCGAACTTAACTACCGCAAGGTTTAAGGAAGGCTACCACAGATTTTTTGTCGATCTCCATCTTGTTACTTGCACGTGTTGGTTTTATTGTGCATACAGACTTCCGTGTAGACACATCGTGTCCACGTTTCTATCCTCACTATTACATTCCGGTACTTTAGTTTGTTACAGTTTTTATTTCTAGATATATTATGCAATAGTGAACGCTGGATAAGAAGTTATAATGTTTTTCATGAGTTGCCACGAGTTGTCCGGCAAGTACCGGAAGTGAGTGTTGAATTCCGCAATAAGTATCAGCGTCTTCGTGCACGCATCGCACACCTAAACAAAATAGACACAACGCGAGCAATCCAAACAATCGATGGATCACAACGAATCGTCGACAGCTTGTTCCATGAAGCTACCAACAGTGTTGTAAGGTTAAGTCATGCCCCAACACAACGCCGCTTGCGATTAAACGTTCCTTCGCTTATGCAATCAAAGACCTTTAGTTCCAATTTTTTCCTTTACATATTTTTTCTAATTTGTAATACCTTTTAAATAAACTACTTCGTCACATAATGTTGTCCTCAACCTCTCTAATGGCTGACTTTCATATTGGAATGCACATAATCAGATTTCCGGGGAGTATCTTATTTTAAGTGGTGCTTGGTACAGTGGGGTTATGTCGTTTAAATATCATTTACTCGTAATGTTATGCTTTCGATAATCAGTATTTTCCGACAGCACCACCAAGTAAGCTAAAATCAAGTTTTCTTCAAACTACAGTTATTACAAGGCCGTAGACTGTTTAGAAAATAGCCACTTACAGCTATTACAACCGAAACGGAAAATATGCGTGATAAACTGTGTCGGATTTAGTTGTAATTGTCATACTACTCAGGAGTAGTTGAGAGGTTATTGCATAATTTGTAACTTGCATGTCATTGGTCAGTTTTGTCCGAACTTTGTAGACATTGTTTTCTATTGGTTGGAACAGTGTTTGTCTGGCCGGCCATTTTTGTTTGGCATAAAATTTGAGTCCTTTGTGCATAAAGCAGATTGTTGTAACCGTTTGTTGTTGTTGTTGTTGTTGCTTAATCACCTTGAATGTAAGTGACGAGTAAATTAATAATTATTTGTTGTAGAACCACATTAGATATTTATATTTGTTCCAATATAAATATTCCGAACAATCAAGACAGTCTTTTGACTTTATCGACTTCGGGTGCGTTATTCCGGTGAATTCAACGCGATGTCAGGTGAAACCTACAGTTATTCAAGTTTACTGCGTCAACAACAACAGCATCTAGAAGATAGCCTGCCAGATTTATCCGTTCAGTTAGAAAAGCATGAAAGTCCTGATTTGTGCGGCCAAAGAAGCTTACATGAGAAGCAACTGGAGATAGAATTGGCAAAGCTAAAGATACAAGAAGTTGAAAAAAGAATTGCGTTGGAGATGTTACTACGAGAATGATGTCCCCAAAATTCTAGAGAGAACACGAAATGCGACACATGTGCCATAACGAACCGTGCAGAAAGATACTTCGAACTGCCAAAGCCAGAAATAAGAAAATTTGACGGAAATCCAAAGGAGTATTGGATATTTATGACAGAGTTTCAGAAGGTTGTAGAGCAAGCAACAACTGATGACGCCATACGCCTGAATTACTTAATCCAGTTCTGCACAGGTAAGGCGAAAGACTCGATAAAACATTGTACTATAATGAATGGCACAGATGGCTTTATGTTAGCTAAGGATATTTTAAAAAGGAAATTCGGTCAGAATTACATGGTGGCTAGGGCCTTTATAGATGAATAATGAATAATTGACGGACCACCGGTTAAGAACGATGACTCGTCAGCGTTGGCTGACCTTAGTCAAAAAATGCAAACATGCGTCGTGACGTTGAAACAGTTAGGTTACCAGTCCGATTTAAATGCAAGTAGAACACTAGAAGCTATTGTGGCAAGGTTGCCTTCGAATCTCCGATTTAAGTGGGCGGAGACAGCAGTAGAATATATGAAACAAGGCAGAGAGCCTGCCTTTGAAGACTTAGCTAGGTTCGTCGAGGAACGTGTCGATATAATGTGCACGAGATATGGGGAACTTGCAATGAATCTAAAGTCAGATAAACGAGTTCGGAACGTTGTTCCTCATCAACCATCGAGTACGAAGAAGAACGTGTTCGCATTACATTACTCGCCTTCGAGTCAACGAAGTGAAAGGTATTTGGCTTGCATAGTATGTAAAGACAACCACTTTGTCGACCAATGTCCAACATTGTTATCGCTTGAAGTAGATGAAAGGTTAAATCTAATCAGGGGGGGGGGGGGGGGGGGGGGGGGGGGGGGGGGGGGGGGGGGGGGGGGGGGGGGGGGGGGGGGGGGGGGGGGGGGGGGGGGGGGGGGGGGGGGGGGGGGGGGGGGGGGGGGGGGGGGGGGGGGGGGGGGGGGGGGGGGGGGGGGGGGGGGGGGGGGGGGGGGGGGGGGGGGGGGGGGGGGGGGGGGGGGGGGGGGGGGGGGGGGGGGGGGGGGGGGGGGGGGGGGGGGGGGGGGGGGGGGGGGGGGGGGGGGGGGGGGGGGGGGGGGGGGGGGGGGGGGGGGGGGGGGGGGGGGGGGGGGGGGGGGGGGGGGGGGGGGGGGGGGGGGGGGGGGGGGGGGGGGGGGGGGGGGGGGGGGGGGGGGGGGGGGGGGGGGGGGGGGGGGGGGGGGGGGGGGGGGGGGGGGGGGGGGGGGGGGGGGGGGGGGGGGGGGGGGGGGGGGGGGGGGGGGGGGGGGGGGGGGGGGGGGGGGGGGGGGGGGGGGGGGGGGGGGGGGGGGGTGTAATTACCAATTACGTCTCGAAGTCCCGAGAGACAAACGAGGAACCTAAGGTGGCACTCGCAGTGGTTCCAGTAATTCTTCGCCATTGTGACCGTACGGTAGAAACTTTAGCATTTATTTATTTATTTATTACAGAAATCACGCCAGTTCACAGGCATGGTCATTATGATACAGAAAGTTTAACTCTTTTACAATAGAACACAAAGTTTTTGCGAAATGAATGCTTGACTAATAATACCATTTACAAGAGTGTCGTCGACAGCTTGTTCCATGAAGCTACCAACAGTGTTGTAAGGTTAAGTCATGCCCCAACACAACGCCGCTTGCGATTAAACGTTCCTTCGCTTATGCAATCAAAGACCTTTAGTTCCAATTTTTTCCTTTACATATTTTTTCTAATTTGTAATACCTTTTAAATAAACTACTTCGTCACATAATGTTGTCCTCAACCTCTCTAATGGCTGACTTTCATATTGGAATGCACATAATCAGATTTCCGGGGAGTATCTTATTTTAAGTGGTGCTTGGTACAGTGGGGTTATGTCGTTTAAATATCATTTACTCGTAATGTTATGCTTTCGATAATCAGTATTTTCCGACAGCACCACCAAGTAAGCTAAAATCAAGTTTTCTTCAAACTACAGTTATTACAAGGCCGTAGACTGTTTAGAAAATAGCCACTTACAGCTATTACAACCGAAACGGAAAATATGCGTGATAAACTGTGTCGGATTTAGTTGTAATTGTCATACTACTCAGGAGTAGTTGAGAGGTTATTGCATAATTTGTAACTTGCATGTCATTGGTCAGTTTTGTCCGAACTTTGTAGACATTGTTTTCTATTGGTTGGAACAGTGTTTGTCTGGCCGGCCATTTTTGTTTGGCATAAAATTTGAGTCCTTTGTGCATAAAGCAGATTGTTGTAACCGTTTGTTGTTGTTGTTGTTGTTGCTTAATCACCTTGAATGTAAGTGACGAGTAAATTAATAATTATTTGTTGTAGAACCACATTAGATATTTATATTTGTTCCAATATAAATATTCCGAACAATCAAGACAGTCTTTTGACTTTATCGACTTCGGGTGCGTTATTCCGGTGAATTCAACGCGATGTCAGGTGAAACCTACAGTTATTCAAGTTTACTGCGTCAACAACAACAGCATCTAGAAGATAGCCTGCCAGATTTATCCGTTCAGTTAGAAAAGCATGAAAGTCCTGATTTGTGCGGCCAAAGAAGCTTACATGAGAAGCAACTGGAGATAGAATTGGCAAAGCTAAAGATACAAGAAGTTGAAAAAAGAATTGCGTTGGAGATGTTACTACGAGAATGATGTCCCCAAAATTCTAGAGAGAACACGAAATGCGACACATGTGCCATAACGAACCGTGCAGAAAGATACTTCGAACTGCCAAAGCCAGAAATAAGAAAATTTGACGGAAATCCAAAGGAGTATTGGATATTTATGACAGAGTTTCAGAAGGTTGTAGAGCAAGCAACAACTGATGACGCCATACGCCTGAATTACTTAATCCAGTTCTGCACAGGTAAGGCGAAAGACTCGATAAAACATTGTACTATAATGAATGGCACAGATGGCTTTATGTTAGCTAAGGATATTTTAAAAAGGAAATTCGGTCAGAATTACATGGTGGCTAGGGCCTTTATAGATGAAATAATTGACGGACCACCGGTTAAGAACGATGACTCGTCAGCGTTGGCTGACCTTAGTCAAAAAATGCAAACATGCGTCGTGACGTTGAAACAGTTAGGTTACCAGTCCGATTTAAATGCAAGTAGAACACTAGAAGCTATTGTGGCAAGGTTGCCTTCGAATCTCCGATTTAAGTGGGCGGAGACAGCAGTAGAATATATGAAACAAGGCAGAGAGCCTGCCTTTGAAGACTTAGCTAGGTTCGTCGAGGAACGTGTCGATATAATGTGCACGAGATATGGGGAACTTGCAATGAATCTAAAGTCAGATAAACGAGTTCGGAACGTTGTTCCTCATCAACCATCGAGTACGAAGAAGAACGTGTTCGCATTACATTACTCGCCTTCGAGTCAACGAAGTGAAAGGTATTTGGCTTGCATAGTATGTAAAGACAACCACTTTGTCGACCAATGTCCAACATTGTTATCGCTTGAAGTAGATGAAAGGTTAAATCTAATCAAGGAGAAAAAGTTATGCCGTTTGTGTTTAAAGGCTAATCATGTAGCAAAGGATTGTATATTGCGTAGAGGATGTACAGTGGAGGGTTGTGGTGGTAAGCACCATACGCTGTTGCATGTTATGAATGACGTCTCACAACCCAACACCAATGTAATTACCAATTACGTCTCGAAGTCCCGAGAGACAAACGAGGAACCTAAGGTGGCACTCGCAGTGGTTCCAGTAATTCTTCGCCATTGTGACCGTACGGTAGAAACTTTAGCATTTATTTATTTATTTATTACAGAAATCACGCCAGTTCACAGGCATGGTCATTATGATACAGAAAGTTTAACTCTTTTACAATAGAACACAAAGTTTTTGCGAAATGAATGCTTGACTAATAATACCATTTACAAGAGTGTCGTCGACAGCTTGTTCCATGAAGCTACCAACAGTGTTGTAAGGTTAAGTCATGCCCCAACACAACGCCGCTTGCGATTAAACGTTCCTTCGCTTATGCAATCAAAGACCTTTAGTTCCAATTTTTTCCTTTACATATTTTTTCTAATTTGTAATACCTTTTAAATAAACTACTTCGTCACATAATGTTGTCCTCAACCTCTCTAATGGCTGACTTTCATATTGGAATGCACATAATCAGATTTCCGGGGAGTATCTTATTTTAAGTGGTGCTTGGTACAGTGGGGTTATGTCGTTTAAATATCATTTACTCGTAATGTTATGCTTTCGATAATCAGTATTTTCCGACAGCACCACCAAGTAAGCTAAAATCAAGTTTTCTTCAAACTACAGTTATTACAAGGCCGTAGACTGTTTAGAAAATAGCCACTTACAGCTATTACAACCGAAACGGAAAATATGCGTGATAAACTGTGTCGGATTTAGTTGTAATTGTCATACTACTCAGGAGTAGTTGAGAGGTTATTGCATAATTTGTAACTTGCATGTCATTGGTCAGTTTTGTCCGAACTTTGTAGACATTGTTTTCTATTGGTTGGAACAGTGTTTGTCTGGCCGGCCATTTTTGTTTGGCATAAAATTTGAGTCCTTTGTGCATAAAGCAGATTGTTGTAACCGTTTGTTGTTGTTGTTGTTGTTGCTTAATCACCTTGAATGTAAGTGACGAGTAAATTAATAATTATTTGTTGTAGAACCACATTAGATATTTATATTTGTTCCAATATAAATATTCCGAACAATCAAGACAGTCTTTTGACTTTATCGACTTCGGGTGCGTTATTCCGGTGAATTCAACGCGATGTCAGGTGAAACCTACAGTTATTCAAGTTTACTGCGTCAACAACAACAGCATCTAGAAGATAGCCTGCCAGATTTATCCGTTCAGTTAGAAAAGCATGAAAGTCCTGATTTGTGCGGCCAAAGAAGCTTACATGAGAAGCAACTGGAGATAGAATTGGCAAAGCTAAAGATACAAGAAGTTGAAAAAAGAATTGCGTTGGAGATGTTACTACGAGAATGATGTCCCCAAAATTCTAGAGAGAACACGAAATGCGACACATGTGCCATAACGAACCGTGTGTAGAATCCAAACTAAGTCAGTTTGGATTGAAGAATAACTGTCGAGGTTGGTTTAGATACGCGTACTCTTGCCCAGTAGAAATTCAGAACAAATGGTTGGGTGAGAAACGGTTCTATGTAAAATTATTTATACAAGGTACATTATTACCTAAACAAATGTCACCACCAGTTATTCAACCCAAATTTATCCCAAAGATTGGAATAATCAATTCAGTTTTTATGAAATAAACAAGAAGGTTATTCTATCCTTACGGGATAGATCAAGTATTGCTTGTCCAGAGAGTAAGGTCTAAATCTACAGAAATATCAATAACAAAGTATCAAAGGTTACTTGTTACAACAAAATAATACAAGTTCTGGAAGTGTGCGTCAATCCACAATCAAAAAATGCACAAACCCAGTCAATTCAAGCAATACGGTCCAGAGGAAGAACGAACCAATATGGCAGCCGCCAATCCGAAGTCCAGTAAAACAAAATATATAGAATCAATGAGAATAATAGAAATCCGGTAGAAACTCAAGGGAAAAACAACCATTACAATGAAAATAAATAGCAACTAACTCGAAAAAGTCATTAAAATGCATAGCCAAGTGGAAGAAAAGGAATAAATGTACTTTTAAACACAAAACAACGAAATACAATGGGGAAAATGCTACTTGGAGGGATTTTCACACAGAATCATCAAAAAGGATCTTACACCGGCCCACAAAATCCCTCCATGTACTGCAAGGCCACTTGATACCTTATGTCATGGTTCTGTCCACTATATCATCAAAGTAAAAAGAACGGGTAGGACTTACAGCAGTTCGCCTACCTGTCCTAGCTTTTCTAATACACCACAAGGCTATTCAGACCCCTCAAGTAGACACACCTTGCGTATGTCCCGCCTAACTATTCCATTTCCATTGCGAATCGTTACTGTCCTAACCTTTCCGTCGTTATCTATTTCACAACTTTCTACAACTCCTAGCGGCCATTTTCCGCGAGCTGAAATATCCGAAGTCACGATTACTACATCGCCTTCCTTGAAATTGCGATGTTCAACCAACCATTTCTGACGTGACTGTAGAGACGGTAAGTACTCTTTTAGCCACCTTTTCCAAAACACATTGGCAAGGTAATTAACCTGTCTCCAACGTTTGCTGTACTTATCAGTAATGGTACCCTCCTCAACCACTCCATCGCACTCTCTCAGTAACAACAAATCATTTGGGGACAAAGCTAGTTTATCCTCTGCGTCTTGGGTCACTGGTGTTAAGGGTCGATTATTTAATATCTTCTCAGCTTCAACTAAGTAAGTGGCTAGGGATTTATCAGTCAAGGTCTGCTCCTTTGTGATCAACAACAACAACCGCCGTACTGATCGAATCATTCTTTCCCATACTTCCCCTCTGTGGCTGGACAATGGTGGATTGAAGTGCCACTGGATCTGCTTCGTTGCTAGTTCATTACTTATCCTTCGCTGATCCCACTGTTGTATGAACCCTTTTAGTTCAGAAACCGTACCTATAAAATTCGACCCATTGTCGCTGTATATTTCTGTGGGCCTCCCTCTCCTCCCCATGAAACGCAGTAAAGACATTACAAATGAATCAGTATTCAGACTATGTGCCATTTCAATGTGCACAGCTCTTGTCTGTAAACAAGTAAACATACATCCATATCTTTTCTCGAATGATCTTCCTCTCTTCACTATGAGCGGTCCAAAGTAATCAACTCCCACGGATGAAAAGGTACTTGGGAAATCTGAGTAATTTAAGCGACCTCCAACACAGAGCAGTCCATCCAACATTATCGGGGACAATTTTTTCAGGTCGTTATGTTTCATTAACTTACCGCTACTTTTAATTTCACTTATCAACTCTCCATATACTTCTTCCTGAACCATCATCAACACTTTACGCTTAGCCATTTCAAGTTCATTAACTTTAAGATGACCTAGATGAACGGATCTTCCGACGTTCGATGAACTTAGAACCTCAACAAATTCGATGAATCTTCTAAGCCATGCTACAGCTCTTACCAATTTCATCCACTCAGAAAAATAGAACAGAATTGGAGAACTGCGTCGTTCCACACTACTTAGGCCAACATTAACCAACGGTTTTCTAAACTCAATATTTTCAAGGGTAGGTTCTGGACATCTCGTTGCCATTCTGGAAACATTAGTGTCCAACAATACAGGACAATCAAACCAAGACTTAAGATCGCTAACCTTCTGAATACCTCTCGACGTCCAGTCACCCGGGTTCTGTGACGATCTTATATAACGCCATTGTTCGACACTCGTAAATTGATGTATGACGGCGAGACGATTCGCTATAAAGGTACTGTACCGACTCTCTGTATTCTTAATGTAATACAATACTACCATTGAATCTGTATAAAAATTCACTTCACTGAAAAATCTGGGGAAACTTTTCTTCAAGACTTCACTCATTCTCACGCTTAACACTGCTGCTGCCATCTCTAATCTCGGTATGGTGATTCGTTTAATCGGTGCAACTCTAGATTTGCTATATAATAAAACACAGTATGGTGATTGCTGTGAATACTTGACCCGGGCGTACGCAACTGCTCCATATCCTAACTCCGATGCATCACTGAATAAATGCAACTCTACCTTCGCATCTGGCTCGTCAATTATTCTTTTGATTCCCCGTGGCACAGTGACGTGGCCTACCTGCAGCATGAAATTTACCCACTTTAGCCAGGCAGAAACGTCCGGCTCACTGAGCGGTCGATCCCAACCTATCTGAGCCTTGCACAGTCTTTGCAGTAGAAGTTTAGCGGTGAGACATGTAGGAGCGATTAGACCCAAAGGGTCGAACAGTGAGGAAACGACTGACAATACCCCTCGTCTAGTTATAGGCTTCTTTGGTGCGTCAAAACAAAATTTAAATACGTCTTGTCTTGGATCCCATTCTAAACCTAGAGTTCGATGGGTGACATTCTGAAGTATAGGTAGGTCAACTGAGGGTTCTTCATCACATACAAAAGGAAAAACCAACTTCACTGCCTCGGAGTTAGTTATCCATTTCTTTAACTTGAAACCTCCTTTACATAGTAATTCATTCATTTGCACAACAAATTTTTTCGCTTGTTCACAGGTGGGAAAAGATACTAAACAGTCATCTACGTAGAAATTATTCTTCACGGCGTCCACGACGAAATCATCATAACCAGCCGAGAATCTTTGTGCGGTCTTATTCATAGCAAAGTTCGCACAAAACGGCGATGACGTTGCTCCGAATGGATGTGAGGTCATCTGAAACTCCACAGGTTCTCTTGACGTGTCACCGTTCGGCCACCATAGAAATCTCAAGGCTCCTCGGTCAGACTCCGGTACCTTCACTTGCATGAACATTTCTTCCACATCTGCAGAAATAGCTATAGCTTCCTTGCGAAACCGTAACAATATGCACACTAACTCCGCAGTAGTGTCCGGCCCTTGGTAAATCATGTCGTTTGAGGATACTCCTGCAAACTTAGCAGCACAATCAAAAACCACTCTTAGTTTTTCCAGTTTTCGTGGGTTTATGACTGCATGATGAGGTAAATACCATCGAGGACAATATCCGACTTTACGTTGTATTTCTGAGACTTTTTCCGCATAACCTTTGGTAAAATTATTTTCGACACTCCTAGTATACTTATCATGAAAACAACAATCTCCAACTAATCTGCGTCTCAAACTCTGTAATCTGCGTTTGACCATCTCATAGTTATCTGTTCTATATCTATCTATTTTATTTTTCCATGGAGTGGGAACAAAAAAATGACCATCTGAAAAATACGTCCCATCTTCCACTATCTTCATGGCTTTCAGGTCATCTATTGAAACAGTCTTATCACCTGAATATACATCGGAAAACTCCATGTCATAGATCCTACGAAGATGGTCTTCCGACGATTGCCCCATACAAACATGGTTTACGACTCGTTTTCCCAATTCACGATACGACGTGGGACCGAAAACGACCCACCCCAGTAATGTTTTTATAGCATATGGTCGCTTCTTACCGCCCAACCGCTTATCTAAAACCCAGTGGGCTTCAGGTACATCACAACCAATTAATAACAAAACTTCATCAGAGTCAACACTACCTAATGGTACGTCAACTAAGTGGGGCCACTTCTGCACATCATCCATCACGTACCTGGCAGGTTTGCGTCCTGGAATCTTTTCCACAACCAAAGCTCCTTCTATTTCAACGTGCTCTGCTTGGTCCAATGAGTACACTTTGAACGAAGCGTTCGTGACCTTAGCTATCTTGTTACCACCCACCGTTTGGAGCACTATTGACGCTTTCTCCTTCTTTAGTCCAAGTGAATCCAAGCAGTCTGAACGTATTAATGTCGCATCAGAGCCATTATCTAACAGGGCATAGCCTACTACTTCCGCATGTTCTGACCTCAACCGTATGGGTATCATCCCTAGGCACACATGATTATCTAGAGACTTAGTGTATCTACAATGACTAGCTATGCTGGAACTGCTTTCCGGACGATCGAGATGTTGATTACTATGTAGTAAATAATGATGTCGTTTCGAACACTCTTCAACATTACGTTTATTCGACTTGCATTCACTAGCACGATGACCCTGCTTTAGACAGACAAAACAAACACCCTTGGCCCTAGCATGAGACCATCGATCTTCAATCGTCATCGACAGAAAACTTGGGCACCGATAGAGATCATGATCCTTAGAGCAAACACTGCATTTGCGTTTAACAGCTAAACTATTGTATTGTTCCGACTGCAAATAACAATTCATCTTTGCATCGTATCTTTTCTTTACATGTGCTGCCAACTGTCCAAATCTACTACCGGCGACTCTGGCACGAGATGCTATAAATTTAGTAAGCTCAGAAAACGTGGGTTCCCTATCGTTCTCTGTTAATGTGTCGACTAGGTCCGCCCACTGTACTTGTAGCGAACGGGGCAACAATTTAACGATACGTTCCAAAGTCGCTAAGGAACTCAAATCGGCATCATAATTCATCTGTTTCAAAACCATCTCACAATTTTCCATTTTTATAGCAAGGTTTGCTAACCTTTCAGCATCGCTATAATCGTTCACATCACTGAATAAGCCCTCCAACGTTTCTCGAGCAATAATATGCGGCTGACCAAATAACCGCTTCAAAATCTCCTTGGCTTTGTTGTAGCCAGCAGTAGGATCCATTATGACACATCCCTCAATCGCGGCCTTTGCCTTGCCTTTACAATAGTGTATCAAATATAACAGGCGTTGACTGTCATCAATAACTCTTGACGCGACGTAAGTCTCGAATTGCCGTATAAACATCCAGTACGCCGTTGGCTGCCCATCGAAGTAATTAAGCTCGACCTTGGGTAGCTCTAAGCCTACCATAGCAGGTAATACATAATTCCGGTAAGAAACATTTGAATCGCCTAACTCTAACTTACGTGTTCGAGTCTCATTCCTCTCTAGTGTTTCAGGTTTAAACCTTCCCTCTAAGTTAAGATCTTTCATTTCATCTACTATAGAATCAGAAACAGTCGCTCTATCATCAGTATTACCCTTATTAAATTCTAAACCATGACACATAGAGGTATGCAAAGGCACTTGCTTTATACAGGAGGGTTCACCGTACAGTTTGGTTTCACTGCTATCCACCGACTTCAAATTTGACTTCCTTTGACGCTTCGTTGTCATTACGAGCCAAATATTCTTTGTATTCCGAGAGCGACACCAATTCACTGCAGGGAAAGTACTTCCAATATTCTGAGATTTGTTTAGAACTGTAGAATCCAAACTAAGTCAGTTTGGATTGAAGAATAACTGTCGAGGTTGGTTTAGATACGCGTACTCTTGCCCAGTAGAAATTCAGAACAAATGGTTGGGTGAGAAACGGTTCTATGTAAAATTATTTATACAAGGTACATTATTACCTAAACAAATGTCACCACCAGTTATTCAACCCAAATTTATCCCAAAGATTGGAATAATCAATTCAGTTTTTATGAAATAAACAAGAAGGTTATTCTATCCTTACGGGATAGATCAAGTATTGCTTGTCCAGAGAGTAAGGTCTAAATCTACAGAAATATCAATAACAAAGTATCAAAGGTTACTTGTTACAACAAAATAATACAAGTTCTGGAAGTGTGCGTCAATCCACAATCAAAAAATGCACAAACCCAGTCAATTCAAGCAATACGGTCCAGAGGAAGAACGAACCAATATGGCAGCCGCCAATCCGAAGTCCAGTAAAACAAAATATATAGAATCAATGAGAATAATAGAAATCCGGTAGAAACTCAAGGGAAAAACAACCATTACAATGAAAATAAATAGCAACTAACTCGAAAAAGTCATTAAAATGCATAGCCAAGTGGAAGAAAAGGAATAAATGTACTTTTAAACACAAAACAACGAAATACAATGGGGAAAATGCTACTTGGAGGGATTTTCACACAGAATCATCAAAAAGGATCTTACACCGTGCAGAAAGATACTTCGAACTGCCAAAGCCAGAAATAAGAAAATTTGACGGAAATCCAAAGGAGTATTGGATATTTATGACAGAGTTTCAGAAGGTTGTAGAGCAAGCAACAACTGATGACGCCATACGCCTGAATTACTTAATCCAGTTCTGCACAGGTAAGGCGAAAGACTCGATAAAACATTGTACTATAATGAATGGCACAGATGGCTTTATGTTAGCTAAGGATATTTTAAAAAGGAAATTCGGTCAGAATTACATGGTGGCTAGGGCCTTTATAGATGAAATAATTGACGGACCACCGGTTAAGAACGATGACTCGTCAGCGTTGGCTGACCTTAGTCAAAAAATGCAAACATGCGTCGTGACGTTGAAACAGTTAGGTTACCAGTCCGATTTAAATGCAAGTAGAACACTAGAAGCTATTGTGGCAAGGTTGCCTTCGAATCTCCGATTTAAGTGGGCGGAGACAGCAGTAGAATATATGAAACAAGGCAGAGAGCCTGCCTTTGAAGACTTAGCTAGGTTCGTCGAGGAACGTGTCGATATAATGTGCACGAGATATGGGGAACTTGCAATGAATCTAAAGTCAGATAAACGAGTTCGGAACGTTGTTCCTCATCAACCATCGAGTACGAAGAAGAACGTGTTCGCATTACATTACTCGCCTTCGAGTCAACGAAGTGAAAGGTATTTGGCTTGCATAGTATGTAAAGACAACCACTTTGTCGACCAATGTCCAACATTGTTATCGCTTGAAGTAGATGAAAGGTTAAATCTAATCAAGGAGAAAAAGTTATGCCGTTTGTGTTTAAAGGCTAATCATGTAGCAAAGGATTGTATATTGCGTAGAGGATGTACAGTGGAGGGTTGTGGTGGTAAGCACCATACGCTGTTGCATGTTATGAATGACGTCTCACAACCCAACACCAATGTAATTACCAATTACGTCTCGAAGTCCCGAGAGACAAACGAGGAACCTAAGGTGGCACTCGCAGTGGTTCCAGTAATTCTTCGCCATTGTGACCGTACGGTAGAAACTTTAGCATTCTTTGATAGTGGCTCTGATTCGACATTGGTGCTGAAAGAAATCGTCGACGATTTAAGACTGCCAATGGAACATACCCATGTTCGGATAGAGACTATGAATGGTCACATTGAAATGCAGACAAAGATAGTGCAACTATAAGTTAGCTCATGCGAGTCTGATAATATAGTTTGTATAAAGAGAGCATATGCCGTTCCTAGTTTACCTACGATTAAGCGAGTGGTACCAGATGAGAGGCAGCTTCGATTGTGGCAGCATCTGAAAGGTATAGACCTGAGGAGATGTGAAAATAAGCGGATAGGATTACTAGTTGGCTGCAATGTTCCTGAAGCACACAGGAATTTAGAACAAAGGTTAGGAAAGCCAGAGGAACCGTACGCGATAAGGACCATATTTGGTTGGACTCTGATGGGACCCCTCGGTACCCATGTAACAAGTCACATAAAGCTCAATAATCTTAGTCTCTCGGAAATTGAAGGTACTCTGGAAAGATTCTACCAGCAAGATCTGTTAGAGGGAAGTCAGATTAAAGAAAAGGGTATATCGATTGAAGATCGAATAGCACTTGGAATCATGGAAAAGTCTATTACGCCGAGAGGTTGTCATTATTGTATACCACTACCGTGGAAAGATTCACAGTTAGCCTGGACAGATAATAAGTCGTATTGTTTACATCGTCTGAACGCTTTACGCAGACGATTGAGTACCTCCGAAGACTTAAGTAGACGCTACTGCGCTGTAATGAATGATTACCTTACGAGAGGATATGCAGAAATCGCACGTCCACTAAAGGATAGGTCTAACGTATGGTACCTACCGCATCACCCTGTCGTTCATCCAGCAAAACCAGAGAAAATCAGAATCGTGTTCGATTGCGCCGCTAAACATGAAGGACGATCACTAAACGACAGGTTACTCTCTGGTCCTGATCTTACTAATTCTCTTTTGGGGGTTATTCTCAGATTTAGACAAGAAAGAGTAGCCGTAATGGCTGACATTGAAGCAATGTTCCATCAGGTCAAAGTACCCGAACACGATAGGGACGCTCTGCGTTTCTTGTGGTGGACAAATGGAGAATTTACTAACAATCCTGAAGAATTTCGCATGACAGTTCACCTGTTTGGGGCGACATCTTCCCCCAGCTGTGCTACGTTCGCGCTTAATCACACCATCGAAGATAACAAAGAAAGTTATGACAAGGAAGTTTATGATATAGCTACACGCAGCTTTTACGTAGACGATTGTTTAATTAGTACTCCTAATACGGAAACAAGTTACCGGAAAGCGACTCAGTTGAAGAGCATGTTATCGAAGGGAGGATTCAACTTAACTAAATGGGTTACTAACGATTCAGCCCTAGCTCAGTTGCTGCCTGAGTTTAATTGTATCGGGCCGTCCGTACAGATCGGCCACGACGATTGCACTATCTATCGGGCTTTGGGCATAAGTTGGAATATAGGCGATGACACTTTTCGTTTTTACGTCGGTGTTGTCAATGAACCTGTTACACGCCGTAGCATTTTATCATTCGTCGCCTCTATATTCGATCCCATGGGCTACTTGGCACCTGTTATTCTCCCAGCGAAGCTTATTCTTCAGAAACTATGTAAAATGAAGCTTTCTTGGGATGGTTTAGTAGTGGGAGAAGAATTAAAGGCGTGGAAAAAATGGCAAGAAAGTCTTACTCACGTAGAAAAGATAGCATTACCTCGGTCACTAAATGTAGCCGAAAGTAGAGAAGTTGAACTACACATGTTTAGCGATGCTTCCAATAACGGATACGGAGCGGTTGGATATCTACTGCTGCTAAGGCAGAAATTTATTAAAGAATGTAGACTGATATTTGCTAAAGCTAGAGTAGCGCCTATTAAAGTTGCAAGTACGCCACGTTTGGAACTAGCGGCAGCAGTTTTGTCTGTGAAGATCTCAAAGCTCATACAAACAGAGATGACTATCAGCATACTTAGAACGATTTATTGGACTGACTCCCTCGTGGTACTCCATAGTATAAACAATGCTTCCAAGAGATTCCCTACGTTTTTTGCTAACAGGTTAGCTTACATACATGAACAAACAAGACCGTCAGACTGGTGTTATGTTAGCTCTAAACTCAACCCAGCAGATTTGCTTTCCCGAGGAGTCAGGCCAAACCAAGAACGGAAAATGAAACGATGGCTTAGCGGTCCAACCTTTCTAATGCATGGAGATGTCCAGCAGAGACAACATCGATGCACCAGCGTATGCTCTTACGTGAATTATATGTTAGCAGAGAAAGGTTTGCATCCGAATGATAATCAGCCTACGTTTTTGAGTCGACTAGAAGATGTAAATTCATGGATGAAATTACAACGAATGGTTGCTTGGCTTACGCGTTATAAACATTTCCTAATGAATAAACCGACTACTCAACAGCACCTTACGGTCGCAGAGTTGAGAGCAGCGGAGCTCGACATTATTCGTCTGGCACAGAAGGAATATTTCAGTGATGCACTCAAGTTATTGGATCCTGTATCGTGCTTGATGAATCAAAATGAAACCGGCAGAACTATTAAAGCAACACTGTGCAAGTCTTCAAGCCCACTACGTCATTTGAAACCGATTATGGTTAACGGAATAGTAAGAGTCGGCGGTCGCTTACAGCACTCATGTCTACCTTTCGAAGTAAGGCATCCAATTATACTACCTCACAATCACTTTATTACTCGTTTGATTATTAAACATTACCACGAAATGAACGGACATGTGGGCGTGAATTATTTAATTTCGACAATCAGAGAAAGATATTGGATTATAAAAGCAGCAAAAACCATTAAGTCAGTGCTCAGGAACTGTTATAAATGTCGTAAATGGTTCTCCCAGCCTTGCCAACAGGCTATGGCACCTCTACCGGGAGATCGTTTCATACACCATTGTAATCCATTCACAGTGACAGGCGTCGATCATTTTGGACCACTGTTTGTGAAACGCGGACGGACTGTGGAAAAAAGATACGGCTGCTTGTTCACTTGCTTCAGTTCAAGAGCGGTTCACCTAGAGATATCTAATACTCTAGACACAGATTCTTTCCTATGTGTTTTCAGCCGATTTGCAGCGCGTAGAGGTTATCCACAGCGCCTGTATAGCGACAACGGCAGCAGCTTTAAAGGTGCAGAAAAGGTGATAAAGAGTTTAATGAGTGCTTGGAATCAAGAAAAGATATCAAGAAACCTTGCCACCCACAACTGCGACTGGATATTTAACCCTCCAAAGGCTCATCATCGAGGAGGAATATGGGAACGAATCATCAAAACCATAAAAAGAACATTAGTAGTCATTCTCGACGAGCAACTGATCACCGACGAGATACTACACACAACGTTAGTGGAGATAGAGAGAATTTTGAACGACCGCCCTATAGTGAGGATGATCGAAGACGTTGACGGAATGCAAGCACTTACACCCAGTATGTTACTATTACCTAGAGGAAGCGAACCAGCTTGCATCGATGAAGGTGACTATACTACAAGATACAACAAAAAATGGCGACAAACCCTGCATTTAGTTGATATTTTCTGGAAAAGGTGGTTGAAATTATGCATTCCAACGCTCCAGTCAACGCAACGATGGCACCATTCCAAGCCTAATTTGAAGGTTGGGGACTTGGTATTGATGATAGAACATACACGTTCAAGAGGGCAATGGCCGAAGGCGGTTGTAACAGCCACGGAGGAAGGGACCGACGGTTTAATTCGCAAGGTGACATTAAGAACAGCTAACGGGATAGTGAAGAGAGATGTACGACAACTATGCAAGTTAGAAGGAGAAGTTGAAGAATCCCCGAACTCTGAAAAGCCAGGAACACCCGGGGATTCTCCAATCTAGGGGAGCAGTGTCGGATTTAGTTGTAATTGTCATACTACTCAGGAGTAGTTGAGAGTTTATTGCATAATTTGTAACTTGCATTTCATTGGTCAGTTTTGTCCGAACTTTGTAGACATTGTTTTCTATTGGTTGGAACAGTGTTTGTCTGGCCGGCCAGTTTTGTTTGGCATAAAATTTGAGTCCTTTGTGCATAAAGCAGATTGTTGTAACCGTTTGTTGTTGTTGTTGTTGTTGCTTAATCACCTTGAATGTAAGTGACGAGTAAATTAATAATTATTTGTTGTAGAACCACATTAGATATTTATATTTGTTCCAATATAAATATTCCGAACAATCAAGACAGTCTTTTGACTTTATCGACTTCGGGTGCGTTATTCCGGTGAATTCAACGCGATGTCAGGTGAAACCTACAAACTGCGCTAAGGAAAACCAACGAAAGGCCTAGCTGATATCACATCTTTTGAATAATCTCATGTGCATATAGAGTTCCATTACCACATTTTAAGTGCGAAATACCGATAGCTAAGTGACCTTTGCTTTCCAAAAGTTATTCATAGACACAATAGGCGGTATTCATTAAAATCAGCAAATCACCGTGAAGCATATGGCAACGTATGTTAGTTATCATTATCTCCTATGAGGCTCGTTACTTCTCTAAATTACTAACTAGATTAAGCCTGGCCAGTATCCATTAAATTGACTGTAGTTAAACTAACTTGAATTTTATAGTTACAATACAATTGTAGATGATAATATAGTGGTCTTACTACGCGAAATTCATTGACATTTCGAGGTGGTGGGGATACTGTTTTATTTATCACTTGTACTGCGAGTTGTAGTACGACGATTTTTTACGTCTGTCCTTTTAAATTGTAGAATTTTTTTCTATATCCTCATCAATCACCACAAAGGTTTATTTTGCAGTCCTTGAGACAACTTAGTGACGTATGTTTGGATGAAGCGAACTAGTAACCTCATTGTTATCAATAAATCCGTAGGTGGTTACATTGGGGAACTCTTGATTTAAGATGCTTGGAGTTGGTTTCTTGGCTTTCATGAAAGATGTGGTTATTTTCAAATCAAAGTTTTTATAAATGAAATAACACTTTGCTTCTTGCCTCTAATAAACAAGCAAGGGATTTAATATTTCAATGATTTCTTGAGTTTCCCAACTGAAACATACTTTTATCACTGAATTTAGAGGTTTCTTATCCCAAAACTCTACGGGAGCCATTAATAATGTTCTTGTAACTGTCAAACTTACGAACAACGGAAGATGTGGCGCGTAATTATAGCATACCACTACACTCTATTTATTTCAAACCGACCAGATAAAGAGTGACACTAGCCTCTGTTTGGTTAAGAGCTTCCTTATCAGTTATATCTTTTATTAGAGCAGAGGCAATATAGTTATAATTAGCTCAACTCAACGATTTGTTTGCGTAGTAATCATAATGACTGGACAAAACATAAAACAGGATTCAAAGTAAGCATAAAGAATGATTTACTTCTAATTAGCTTGTGTTTACTTAAGGATAATACTTGTGGAAATCCTTCAGTAGGCTTAACTGCTGAATCCGGTTTTAATATATCTCTGAAGACTTATTCGGACCATCAGTACTCACCATACGTAAGCTCACCACCGATCTTAGCCATCAACCATCGACTTACAGTAAATCTGCACTACAAGACACTTAACGATATTCGTAGTCATCTAGTAAGGCATCCGTAAGTTCAGCTTTCTTTTCTGTTTGCAAAACTTTTACGACACACTTGACGGCAAAATTATTTTCTGCACTTTGGTGGCCTTGGCTCATCCCATTGTGATCAAACTCATGGTTATTTTGTCTTATTTTTTTGATAGGCCGAGCACCTAAAGAAGATTGATTATCTTCAAAAGATATTTGTCTGTAGACTATTTCGGTATTTTAGGTTATATTCAAGGTAAACAATTTATCTCTATTACCATTCAGCTCCCCTTGCCCTGTCCTTCCATTTGACACATTAACCATTGTTAGATCGTTTCTCGTTTATGAACTATGGTCAATTGATTGTGTATACGTTACTCCAGTTCACATCCACCATTGCTCCTATTTTGTATTGATGCTAGTTACCTAATTGGTTGACTGTGTGGTCAGGCTTTGTGTATATATAGAGGGATGTGTGAAATATAATATGATTTAGCCCGGTTGGTCTATCGTCTTGTGTTTTATCTACGGCTTTGGACCGAGTGGGCATATGGCAGACGCACATATATCGACTAGACACCCCAATCGCGTTGAGATATCAACGATTTTTCCATGCGTCATAACATTTTTTGTATTGCAAACTGTTTGTCTCTGGCCTAGGTATCATTTCTCGAGTTGATGACTGAATTTATTATCTAATTTTATATCGACGAGACTTCCTAAGTTTAGCAAAGAAAAATCCACTGTGATGTTGTTATGTACAGTGATTTCGCCCTAGAATGTTGCTTGATGAAAGCGAACTTTGACCTAAAATGACCAAGAATTTTAGCTAACTACAATTTATTATCCGATATATTATTTAAATGACATAAACTTCGATGAGTGTTAAATAACAGGTGCATAAACATCTGACACAGTGATCCAACTATTAAAATAATGCGTAAAAGCTGAGCATATAGTGACATGTGTTACAATATTACTGCATATTTACGTCATTAATGACATTAATATGGGTGCACAATTGTGCACCTGACCCGGTCATAAGTTCTAAACATAAGTCGTTTAAGGTTAAAAGTGGAATAGAACCAAAATATAAACGTTAATTATGGAATATTTTAATTTACTTGATGCTTCCTTGTTTTTAAATACTAAGTTCGGGTTTAATCAATATTTGGCTACTTAGAGTTTGTAATGTAGGATAAGATCCCTTCGTTTAGCATGAAATGAAGCATATAAGCTTATTGATGAAAAAAATGGAGATTGGAAGATCAAAATCTGCTAAAAAATATATAAACAAACATTTTCCAAAATGACTCGATAATGCATAACATGCGCGAAAACCGGAAGCCCAGTGTTAACCACATACTCGATAACTCATACGTGACCTTGATCTTCCTATAGTCTCTTTCCTGGGGTACTAGTCATCGGCACAAGATTATCGTCATCGTGGTTCGTATTTCCGCAAAATGACGTTCTTGTGACCTTGAGTGGATAGATCCGTGGTGGCGGTTTTGCGTCTCCGGCGTGGCAGACTGGTAGTTCTTTATTGACTCGCACAAACTCAACAACATTCAAATTTTTCGAGAAATATGGCTAACAATAGGTAAGTCTTGACTTAAGCCAACATAAGCATTGTTTGATATTTCTTTTCGCATTGCTTGATTCTTACAGCTAGTCAGGAGTAAACAAGTCGTTGAAAACACATTTTCGCACATCCAATATCCACACGACGAACAATTATAAGCCAGTCGATTCCCTCGCACTTGCATCTCGAATGTCTTGGCTTTGATAATAGTTCTGCTAGTGACAGCTGTCTATTTACTTAACGTCACAATTTTTTTGTAATTCTTTTGCCCTCCGTTTTCTCTCTATTATTATCTTTTTTCTTTATATGCATATATATATGTATGTTTATAAGTTGAAATTTGTCTGTTTGCAATCTTGGGCAGTCAAGTTCATGGATAAAGAACGAGGAAAGATAGAAGCTAGTATTCAAGGACGTTAAGATCAGTTCATTGGTGTGGAACTAGAATTTGAAGAACGATAAGCTTAGAAACGTGGTGTAGAACTTATGGTGTACAGGTCAATCATACTAGCAGCAAGTGTTAAGTCCGTTCTAGGAGGCTTCTGGTATGCCGTACTGGAACACAACCAAGTTTTCTGTCGAAGCTCTCAAATGTGAGGGCTGTAGCTACTGCATCAGGCGATGCGCTCCATGTGGAGTAAATCAATAATAACAAGAGACTAGCTTTAACCTATATTTGTGCCGTCTGATGGGCGATGGACCGGGGTTTTCTTCGTGGTATAATAATGCACAATGAGATCAATATGCAGCTGTTTAGGTGTCCGGATATGGTCAGAATATGGCGGATTGTAACTAAGCCACCCCTTGACTGGCTGTAAATTAGGAAAACCAACCCAACTGGTGTGGCCGTTTGGCGTATTATTTGTGCCCGGGCCCTGTGACTTACTCTCTGGCCTGTCTCTATATCCATTTCAATAAGTCGGCATCCGTTCCAGTGTAGAGTGGAGCGACAATGTTGTGGGTTTCCGAGTGCAGTTGAGAATAGCTCCAGTGCCAAAATGCCCAGCTGCCAGCGAACTCAGTGTAGATTAGCGTATGCTTTAGTGACAACCATTTTATTTCACTCCTTTCTACCCCTTTTCTATCATCACTTATACAACAATTAGCAACTTGGTCGACAATTCCATAGTTTAACCTTTTAATTTATTGTAGGATTACTAGTTGTCTAGTAAACCTATGTACATTAAATTTATGATATAACTACCTTTTGATTTTCACATCACAAACTTGATCATGCACATTCACCTTTATTTATTTAGAATTTTTTACCTCTCTATCATCACTTGGGTGACGATTCACGATTTCATTAATACTTGCACAATTTGACTTCTTATTTATAATAATAATAATTATTATTATTAATAAACCTCATTACACTGTATTTGTCCACCAAATGTCTATTATATTACATCCATTTCACATATTTAATAGAGAATATTTCTACCTTATTCCAGCCCTCTTTGACTCCATTTCCATAATCTTTTTTTCCTTTTTCTCTGGCGTCACATATATGTGTATGATTGCACATATTTGCGTTTTACTTTTGATAATCTTTTGTCTTACGAACCAATTTTAGCCATTGTGCACGTGCACTCCCTTAATGAGACCAAAAATAGTTTCTTCACAACGCCTATCGCAAATAAGTTGTATGTGATTAAAATAAACAAATAAACTCCATAGTTTATCTTAGTGTCCAATCAGTCCGTTTTTAAGACATGTATTTAGTTGAAGTCCTACTTCAGCCTATAATTGGCACTGAAGCGCACCAGGTATATGACCAGGCAACGTTTGTCGTATAACCAGAGAAATCTCTAACAGTTAAACCCACACGTGCTGGATGGATGTAGAAGAAGTCGTATTTTGATGGTGAGTAAAGATTTAGTGGGATAGCAATGTGTAGGCTGGTTGATTGGAAAGAGAGTCGCTTCCGACTTCTTCTCATGTTGTGATTAAGTGGTGATGTGTGACCGAGCGCTTTTAACTAGTTGTGTCTGCTAAAACAGACATAGTCGGCATCAATGTTGAGAGCCTATGCAACTATTTATTTTGGGGATTATTTACCGCTACATGTCTATTTATTTACACCTGATAGGCAAAAAGGCCCAAAGTTTCGCATTATTGCCTTTATTCACACATTGTCTGCCATAATTTATGCTTTACAGGTTGTTTGGGATTCTAAATATATAGGTCCCGACATCGCACAAGTAGTAAGTAGCTCGAAAATATAGCATAGTGTTAAGTACATAGCAAGATTACGTTAGTTAGACAAGTAGGGTTCTAGACAAGATGGTAAGGTAAGCGGTCAGTTTTACCCTGTTGGTACTGCTTTAAGTCATCTGGGGTAAGATATTTTTATGGAAGTTCTGTGTGCAAAGGTCCCTTCAAGTAACATTTTTCCATCGTAATTTATTGCTTTATTTTTAAAAGTAAGCTTGTTCTTCTTAATCCTTTGGGATGTACATGCTGATGACTGTAAATGAGACACTTGATAGGTATTTTCATACTAGTATCTTGTTATTGTTTTTATGACTTTTATGGACTATATCTACCTTACCAGCTTCAACGACTATATAATGTACACCCACTAAATGACCAAGTTACGTTTGTCGTATTGCCAGAGCAACTTCTGACGATTGAACCCACTCGTACGAATGAGAATAAATCATAAGGCAATGATGAATTCAGGAGAAAATCTATTTAATCGGAAATAGAGGGTCTGTAGAATAACAACGTTTAGGCTGGCTAACTAGAGAGCGAGTTGCTTCCACGTCGTGTTGTGTCGTGGTCTGATAGTGATGAGTGCCTGGGCGCCCACAACTAGTCGTGTTTGCTAAAACAAGATGATTGGGATCAATGACGAGAGCCTATGTAATTATTTATTTAGAGAACGACTCGTAGCTACAGATGGTTTTCCTCCCTGGTGGGTTCATGATGACCCTTTGAAGTGTCAGCCAACAGATAACGCCTAGGGTGTTAGACATTGGTAAGCGCTCCTTTGATAGCTAGAGATGCTGTTTAGCCCCTGGACGCCTGCGTCTACACTATGGTGTCGTTGCATAAAAATTTTGTGCGAGATGCATTTGTTTTTTTCTGGTGTTCTCCGCTTTGTATTCAGACTTTCCGGAAAGCCAAAAATAATATTTTTCACTACATGTTCTATTTGTAGCAAAAAAATAAATTCAGTAGCTCAATGTATCTAAGAAAGGTAAAAATATTGACAGCGTCTACGTGGATAAAATGTTTTTATTTTTTCTATTTTCTTAAACATGTAAAAATATGTAAAATGCCAATCATAAATGATAGAAAACAGTTTTTAGATGATTTCTCCTTCTATACAATACATTGGGAGCAAAAAAATTACGAGGAAATCAATAGATTTAATTTTTGCTTACGTGCTCTAGAAATCGTGCAGTTCTACAGAAACGTGCAGCTTTCGGTGTTACGAAGGTCTCTGAAGTTTCTACTTTCTTGTTGGCAGC
Source organism: Schistosoma mekongi (assembly GCA_034768735.1). Lineage (NCBI taxonomy): Eukaryota > Metazoa > Platyhelminthes > Trematoda > Strigeidida > Schistosomatidae > Schistosoma > Schistosoma mekongi. Next base: position 34,054,010 of record CM068305.1, on the reverse strand, counting down.
TTTTTGAGGCGTGATGACTTGATCTTTGCCAAGTTTTCAGATGATCGTATCGAATTAGATGTTGAAATGGTTGGCCTTTTAGATAAATTACTTTGAAGAGGTCGATACTGACATTTACTTCATGTCCATTTTTGTCGACAGTATATTACCTCAGTTCTCATTAGGTGACCCTAAGTATCGGATGAAAATAAGGTTTATTTAGATGTTCAAAACGAAGAGGACATAAACTACAACCTGGAGCAGTGGTTCTTCAAACTTATAGCTTTGTATTGCTGTCCATCGGCCTCTTTTTACTAGAGTCTACAAGTAAGTTCTGGTGGCCCAGTAAATCTATGCTTATGATAGGCATTTTCTCATCGGCCATGATGAAAATCCAGTGTATGTATTTTCGTAAGCTTTAATTCAAGTAAGCATACTTTTGACATACGTAAATTTGTTTTATTGTTGGCTGCCTGTAGGTTGAATGCAGCTCTGCGTTGCTGGTAAGATAAAGTTGCAGACTGAGCGCTGTCGAATGAAAAAGTGAGTGTAAAATGTATGAAAAATACAGAGGTAAAAAATGTTGAGAAAAACGATTGATTAATTGTCTACGAAAATAATTGTGATCACACAAAATTAATCTAGCTTTGTCCCCCCCCTCATAAAAATGTATACTAGTATAAATAGTTATTTAATAACTTTAAAGTGACAGAAAATCTTTGGTAGGCGTTTTAAAAGAGTATTGTATGATGAAATTATATACATGAACAATGAACGGGTGATTATCGTCAATTTGTGCACAGGTTAGTATGAGAGTTGTTGCGGAAAAAATATATATTAGTCAAATGAATTTAGGGTGATTTATAAATAATTCGGATACATATTACTACTGAACATAATACTTTTATATACCAGTATGAACAGGCATTGGCGATTCATAAATACTAAAGATTAACAATAAAATCGTAGGGTCAAGGACAAATGTCGGTAAAACTGAACATGTTTGGTGAAGTTAGACGGCAACGGATGACTTTGGGAATGCTTTTAACCAATGAAAACGTAGTTGTAGATAACACCATAGTATATTATGAAAAATAACAAAAACATCACACGAGACACGAGGTTTTTGGTTGGAGACAAGTTCATTAATTTCAACTTCGTAAAATGAACGGTATTAAAAGTCATCCATATGACTCCAGATCATAATATTTGTAGAACCTTTATAAAATTTCAAAAACTCATTGAGATTTCACCAATACCCCTTTATGTTGTGTGAGTGAGCATCAGTACTGTCATCCGAAAAATGTCCCATGAACTATGACACAGTGAACGTATTCAGGTCTTCGAAGAAGCTAATATGCTTACCAGTCGTTTGTACAATTGTAGCTTCTGCGACGACGTACATCCGTATTATTTGTAGTATGGTCCTTGCAGTCCAATCTAGGACATACTGGAAATGTTTTTTTCCAATGTTTTGTCGTAAATACCAAAAACCTACCAGTGAGACTAAAGCAGTTGGTACCAACACACTAAGTTCATAGACATCTCACTCTATTGTACTTTTCTAATGGCTATTTTATCCGTTTTCACAACTCTTATACGTAGTCAGTCAGCAACAGCGTAGAACTTGGTACGCAAGTACATCGGTTTAAGTTGCTATGCCTCATTTATCGAGAAAAGATTAAATTGTATGACCAGATGTCAGAGTAGTGGAGGTAGTAACAGAGTCACTATTGATAGCAAAGATTAGAAATCCAAGATATGCTTTATAAAAACATACTTCTCTAAAAAGAAAATGATGATGAATTCAGAAAATTAAAATTTAGAGAAGGACAAGGAATGGATGCACCTGCGCCAACGGGAACGATTTTGAGCCAGGTCCAACAAAATCTCAAATTACTGCTTGCGATCATCACGCAGATTACAACCAAGTAGACCGAACCTACTAACATGGCTCAGTTCAATTATCACTAACTTCGTGGACTGGTGCCATGTTTTGCTTTAGCCGTTCCTAGCTTTCTTCCACTCCGCCTTCAGCCCCCTAGGGTTGCTGCCGGTCCCAAGCCTGGATAAAGGAGGAGGGTTGGGCATGGGATTAGCAACCCTATCCCATAAAACAACAACCTTGCTAAAAATACGCTAACCAGTAAAAACCTTTATGACCATTTTCACTCTGCCCCGGGAGTTGGAAGGTGTGTTATGATGCCTCATGGTGAAAGCCAAGTTTCTTCGGAAGTCACGAGGCCGATGTCTCTTCTGACAACCAGAGCAACAATTAATATAGGTACATGGAATGTCTGCACGATGTGGGAGACAGGGAGAACCATGCAAATAGCTGAAGAAATGAAATGATACAACCTGAAGATACTTGGAATAATCAAAACGCATTGGTTGCAAGCTGCGTAGCAACGGTTATCCTCAGGAAATGCGCTTTGATACTCCGCCCACGAAGAAGAAAACGCCCCACACACGCAAGGAGTGGCATTAGTGTTGTCCCAAGATGCATGGAAGGCTCTTATAGGATGGGAGCCTCATGGGCCTAGGATCATCACAGCATCCTTCAAGACGAAGAAGGAAGGGATTACAATGAATGTCATCCAGTGCTACGCGCCCACCAATGACAGTCACGAAGACGACAAAGACCAGTTCTGTGCGAGGCTGCAGTCAATCATCGAGAAATGTTCAGCCAAGGACTTGACCATTCTAATCGGGGACTTCAACGCCAAGGTTGAAGTGGACAACACCGGGTATGAAAACATCATGGGACAACATGGACTGGGAGAAAGGAACGATAACGGTGAGAGATTTACAAACCTATGTGCCCTCAACAAAATGATTACAGGTGGCACCATATTCTCCCACAAACGTATACACAAAACTACATGGGTTTCACCTGACCACATTACGGAGAACCAAATCGACCACATCTGTATCAATAAGAAGTTTAGAGGGACCATGGAAGATGTAAGAACAAGGAGAGGAGCTGACATAGCTTCAGATCACCATTTGGTGGTGGCTAAAATGAAACTGAAGCTGAGGAAGCACTGGACAACTGGAGCAGCAGTATTACATAAGTTTAATACAGCCCTTCTCCGGGATACTAACAAACGCAACGAATTCAAAATAATTCCCAACAACAAGTTCCAGGCATTTCATGATCTACTAGAAAAAGGTAGAACTAATATGGAAGACAACTGGAAAGAGAGTAAAGAAACAATAACTTCAATATGTCAGGAGGTTTTGGGTCCCAAGGAACAACACCAAAAAGAATGGATTTCTGTTGGTACTCTGGACAAGATCCAAGAAAGGAGGAACAGAAAGATAGCGATTAATAACAGCCGGACAAGAGCAGAGAAAGCCAAGGCACAGGCCGAATACACCGAAGTCAACAAGCAAGTGAAGCGGAGCATCAGGTAGGATAAACGGAAATTTGTTGAGGACCTAACAATGACAGCGGAAAAAGCTCCAAGAGGAGGAAACATGAGGCTCTTATACGATACAACGAAGAAGCTAGCTGGGAAATTCAATAAGCCAGAACGGCCAATCAAGAACAAGGCTGGCAAACCAATCACTGAAGTGCATGAACAACGAAACAGGTGGGCAGAACACCTCCAAGTATTCTTGAATAGACCAGCCCCACTGAATCCACCAGTCATCGAAGTAGCAGCCACGGATCTCCCTATAAGCACAGACCCACCAACAGTCGAAGAAACTAAAACGGCCATCAGGCAGATCAAGAGTGGTAAGTCAGCAGGACCAGACAACATACCAGCGGAGGCACTGAAGACTGATATAGAAGTAACTTCAAAGATACTCCACATTCTCTTCAGGAAGATTTGGGAGGAAGAACAAGTTCCAGAAGACTGGAAAGAAGGGTACCTTATCAAGATACCAAAGAAAGGTGATCTCAGCAACTGTGAGAACTACAGAGGTATTGCCCTACTTTCAGTACCAGGAAAGGTCTTCAACAGAGTGTTATTGAACAGATTAAAGGACCCAGTCGGTGCCCAACTCCAAGATCATCAGGCCGGATTCCGTAAAGACCAATCATGTACCGATCAAATCGCTACTCTACGGTCCATTGTTGAACAATCAGTTTAATGGACTACATTGTAAAATCGTGCATGGAGGTCAGCTCACAGATTCATTCGAAGTGAAGACCGTTGTCGGACAAGGCTGCTTACTCCCGCCCTTCCTCTTCCAACTGGTCATCGACTGGATAATGAAGACTGCAACATCTGAAGACACTCTCGGAATACAATGGACAACATCGACGCAACTAAGTGACTCACACTTTGCAGATGACCTAGCTCTCCTTTCTCACACACAACATCAAATGCAGAAGAAGACGAACAATATAGCAGCAGCCTCGGCAGCAGTAGGCCTCAACACACAGAAAGGGAAAAGCAAGACCCTTCGATACAAAACAACAAACACTAACCCAATTACACTTGATGGAGAAATTCTGGGAGGTGTAGAAACCTTTACATACTTGGGCAGCATAATCGACAAACAAGGAGGGTATGATTCGGATGTGAAGGCGCGGATTGGTAAGGCAAGAGCAACATTTCTACAACTGAAAAACATCTGGAACTCAAACCAACTGTCAGTCAACATTAAAGTCAAAATTTTCAATACAAATGTGAAGACAGTTCTGTTGCATGGAGCTGAAACTTGGAGAACTACAAAAAGTATCCTTCAGAAGATACAAGTATTTATAAACAACTGTCTGCGCAAGATTCTTTGGATCCGCTGGCCAGGTACCATCAACAACAACCTTCTATGGCAGAGAACTAATCAACTTCCGGCCGAGGAAGAAATTAGGAAAAGACGCTGGAGGTGGATTGGACATACATTGAGGAAACCATCAAACTGTGTCACAAGACAAGCACTGACTTGGAATCCTAAGGGCCAAAGAAACAGAGGAAGACCCAGGAACAAATTGCGTCGGGAATTGGAGGCAGACATGAAGTGAATGAGGAGCACTTGGGAAGAGCTGGAAAGGAAAGCCCAGGACAGAGTTGGCTGGAGAATGCTAGTCGGCGGCCTATGTGCATTTTGGAGGGTAACTGACATTGATGATGTTCCTAGCTTTCCTTCAGCCTACTCCTACACTGCATTTCTCGTCAAGGTAGGCGGTGGTCAGGCATACGTAACACATGTTCTAACCACCTCAGATGATGAAGATTTATTACTTCATCAATACACTTACCGTATTTACTTAGTACTCTATTCCTAACCCACGTATTAATTACTCGGTTGTCCCAGCAAACACGAGCAATGATCCGAGGATATTTATAATCGAATACTAGTAACTTATGAAAATTCTCTATCGTTAGTAGTCATGTATCATATCCACAAAGTGAAACGGATTGAACTGTTGCGCAGTAAACGCGTCCTTTGGTCAATAATCAAATGTCTCTCCTACGCCACAAGTGACGCAAATTCCCAAAAGCTAGTCGGGCCTTATGTATACGCGCAGAGACTTCAGCAGACACCAGACCGTCAGGGCTGATGAGGCTGCCAAGATAAGTGAAGCGGTCAACACATTCAACTGCTTCATTCCCTATCACTAACTTCGGTGTCGAATCAAGCCAATCCTGAAGCAACATTTTGCGATTGGATGGGGAGAATCGCATCCCAAACATGTTTACGTTTATGTTTAAAGTAGTCAATAGATTCGGCACTTTGTCGGCATCTTCACCTAAGAGAACTATATCATCTACATATTCTACGTCAGCAAGTTTATCTCCTGGAAGGGGGTCAGCCCCGGAGAAATCAGACTATGACAATGGTAACTCTAAAAGTATGTCAATAGGAGGATCAAATAGAAATAGGGAAAGCGGACAAACTTGACAAACACCACATGAGGTAACCAGTTCCGATAACAATCTGCCATAAGTTCTGACTCGACATGTGGTGTTTAAGTAGAGAGCCTGTACAAGGTTAATGTACTTCTCTGGTACACCTTTCAATGACAGACATTGCCACATAACCTTACTATCGATAGAGTCAAACGCCGCCTTAAGCTCAAGGAATACAGCTATTGTTGGGCATTTAAAAGTGTGCTTATGTTCTAGAACCTGCCGAAGTGTGAATATTTGGTCTATACAACCACATCCAGGTCTGAAGCCACCTTGATTTTCTCGAGTTTATTCTTCACGAGCCTTAGTTAGACGTCGAGGTATTATCGAAGTCAACATTTCGGATACTATATTCGTTAAACTGATTCCTCGGTAATTCCCACAAGAGGACTTCTGTCCTTTCTTGTAGACTGGGAAGATTAATGATCGCGACCAGTCAGATGGGATTACGTTCAGTTTCCAGACTCTGGCCAAGATTTCAGTTAATTTAGCTACCAAAATTGGACCACCATCCTTAAATATCTCATTAGTCGGTCCATCAGGTCCTACTGCTCTCCCTCGCTTTAGATTGCCTACAGCCTTTCCGACCTCACTAAGACCTGGGGAACCGATAGCAATTTGCTATTCGCATTGACTGGGATGGTAGGTAACTGAGGTGAGGCCAGGGGCCAGTTGAACTGTTCCCTAGTGTTCTGCCCATCAATCTAATCCTCTGGATTGACAGTGAATAATGGTCCCATCTTTTTCTGATACAGTTTCACTTACAGTCAAATTTCTGATACCCGCTTCCTTGATAAGTCTGAACAGTTGCCGGATGTTACCTATTGCCTCTGCCTTTACCATCTCTTTAGCTTTTGCCACCCACTACTGCTCACGATCCTTGCGTAAGTTTTTAACCAGCTCGTGTTTAAGTTGCCTTCGCTCATCACTGTGTTCAGAGCCAAACGGGATAGGATACCGAGCATCTATCAGTTCAGTAGATGCAGCTGAAATCCATTGATTTTTCCTAACCATTTGGTTTAGTTTACCAGTAGATATCACTGCTGTTTCAACAGCGTTTTGGATATCATTCCATGCTGCTTCAGGATGGGTACAGCTTACGTAGTTGACTAATTGGTTTTCAGGTTGTTCTTGAAATGAATTCTTGGCTTTTTCTTCATTAAGTTGAACTCTGAGGTGGATCATTGCCGTGGATCTTTTACGTCCAGTGAGATAGACTAATACGCGTTCGTACTAAAGCATCATCTGAGTTTAGACATGTGCTCCAGAGTGAGCGATAGTTTTCTGTCGAGCCTCTCCAACGATGGCTGATGGAAATATGGTCTATTTGAGTCCAGCGTTCAGTTGGTTGTGGAAGTCGCAATGTCAACTAATGTCTCTCCTTATGCTTAAAGTTGGTGCTTGCTAGAAATAGACGGTTATCCGAACATAGTTGTTGTAGACGTTCGCCATTATCTGTTCGTTGAGCCTCGACACCATAGGATCCACCTAGGTGCCTTTCGGCTTCGCTTAGTCTAACTACTTGGGCATTAAATTCACCAGCTAATATCACTACATCAGTGCGCTTGGCTTTACGAAGGAGGTCGGAAAGCTTTCTATACAATTCATTTTTACTTCATCTGAGCTGCAATCAGTGGGAGCGTAGGCAGACACAACAAAGAGGCAACGGCGCAACAAACAATTGGCTCAATTTTCGGCAGTTACTGTCTTCAGTCACTGGGGCTGATTATTTATTTATTTATTTATTTTAATCACATACTACTCATTTACAATAAGCGTTGTGAAGAAACCATTTTGGGCCTCATCAGTTGAGTATAATAATTCAATAAATCAAATTAGCGAAGTAGTATTAAGAGTATGAACGCTAATGTAATGTAGGACGTGTAAAAAAAAAAAGAAAAAAGAAAAAGAAGAAAAGGAAAAATAAAAATAAAAAGTAAAGAATAATTCTCAAGAGTTCAACGCGTAGTCGTAGCTTGGATTTTGCATAAATAGGTGTGTTAGCCAACTAATAAACCCAATATATTTAAAAGGTCAAGTTGTAATCAAAATTTAGAATCGGTTTATAAGTGATGACAGAAGACAGATAATAATAATAATAAAGTACATTGGAACAGAGCGAAAATATGCACTAATGACCATGCAAAATATACAGAGAATATAGTAATGCAGAGATCAACAGTGCTATTAACAGGTGATGGAAAGTTTAGACATGTGCTCCAGAGTGAGCGATAGTTTTCTGTCGAGCCTCTCCAACGATGGCTGATGGAAATATGGTCTATTTGAGTCCAGCGTTCAGTTGGTTGTGGAAGTCGCAATGTCAACTAATGTCTCTCCTTATGCTTAAAGTTGGTGCTTGCTAGAAATAGACGGTTATCCGAACATAGTTGTTGTAGACGTTCGCCATTATCTGTTCGTTGAGCCTCGACACCATAGGATCCACCTAGGTGCCTTTCGGCTTCGCTTAGTCTAACTACTTGGGCATTAAATTCACCAGCTAATATCACTACATCAGTGCGCTTGGCTTTACGAAGGAGGTCGGAAAGCTTTCTATACAATTCATTTTTACTTCATCTGAGCTGCAATCAGTGGGAGCGTAGGCAGACACAACAAAGAGGCAACGGCGCAACAAACAATTGGCTCAATTTTCGGCAGTTACTGTCTTCAGTCACTGGGGCTGATATTTATTTATTATTATATTTAATCACATACTACTCATTTACAATAAGCGTTGTGAAGAAACCATTTGGGCCTCATCAGTTGAGTATAATAATTCAATAATCAAATTAGCGAAGTAGTATTAAGAGTATGAACGCTAATGTAATGTAGGACGTGTAAAGAAGAAAAGGAAAATAAAAATAAAAAGTAAAGAATAATTCTCAAGAGTTCAACGCGTAGTCGTAGCTTGGATTTTGCATAAATAGGTGTGTTAGCCAACTAATAAACCCAATATATTTAAAAGGTCAAGTTGTAATCAAAATTTAGAATCGGTTTATAAGTGATGACAGAAGACAGATAATAATAATAATAAAGTACATTGGAACAGAGCGAAAATATGCACTAATGACCATGCAAAATATACAGAGAATTATAGTAATGCAGAGATCAAACAGTGCTATTAACAGTGTGATGGAATTGTGAATTTTCACTCAGGTGATAATAAAGGGGTGAAATTTCTGAATAAAGAAGTGTGCGTGTGTGTGTACATGAATAAGTATATGGTGTTGAAAGTCAATGGATAATTACAGTATGGATTCAATGTGTATAGGAACGATTGTTTCGGCCAGTATAGCCCGACTAAGTCATCACGATAGGCAAGCTCGACCACCACGTCAAGGTAGCAGAACGGTCTGGCGATGGCAATCTCTGACAAACCGTCTACGCAAGCATTCTAATTTTCTGCTAGCCATCTCATAGTTATTTGGTGATTCGGGTCCCCCACGTTTCCAAGGTAACCCATCCTGGAAGTGACCATCCACTAAGCTGGTTGAACTCTTAACAATACCTAGAGCCTTCTTGTCTTCGACAGAATGCTGCTTGTGCAGATCGTCTACATCACTAAATTCATGATTGCACAACCTTTCCAAGTCATTTGAAATATCTGGGCAACACGTACATCGACACCATTCAACTCTAGTTGCTAGTTTACTTGAATTCTTCGGACCAAGTGCCATCCAACCCAGATGGGTACGTATTCCAAATGGATATTTTCTATCTCCCAATCCTTGCTCCAAAACCCAGTGGGCCTCCGGTACATCACACCCAATAAGAATGTCTATGGTCTTGTCTTGCAATTGAGGGAATGGTATATTCCTCAGGGGTTTCCATTTTTCCAGCCGTTGTTGAATAAGGGACCCTGCATGACCTAGTGGTAGTTTCTTGATAGTATGAGCTTCACTGATTTTGATAAACTCTTTAACGTTAAAAGAAAATAATTCTACACTAGCTTTTTGACACTTTTATTTATTTATTTATTTTAATCACATACTACTCATTTACAATAAGCGTCGTGAAGAAACCATTTTAGGCTTCATCAGTTGAGTATAATAATTCAATAAATCAAATTGGCGAAGTAGTATTGAGAGTATAAACACCAATGTTATGTAGGACGTGTAAATAAAAAAAGAAAAAAGAAAGAAAAATTCTAAAGAGTTCAATGCGTAGTCGTAGCTTAGACTTTGCATAAATAGGTTTGTTAGCCAACCAATAAACCCAATATAATTAAAAGGTCAAGTTGTAATCAACATTTAGAATCGGTTTATAAGTGATGACAGAAGACAGATAATAATAATAATAATAAAGTACATTGGAACAGAGCAAAAATATGCACTAATGACCATGCAAAATATACAGAGAATTATAGTAATGCAGAGATCAAACAGTGCTATTAACAGTGTGATGGAATTGTGAATTTTCACTCAGGTGATAATAAAGGGGTGAAATTTCTGAATAAAGAAGTGTGCGTGTGTGTGTACATGAATAAGTATATGGTGTTGAAAGTCAATGGATAATTACAGTATGGATTCAATGTGTATAGGATTATTAGGCAACTAATGAACCCAACATAATTAAAAGGTCAAATTTGCATCGAAGTAGTGAATTGGTGTATAATTGATGATAGAAGATGGACAAGATTAGTTATCAGTGTAATCAAATTGTGAGTTTTCGCATAAGTGAATTAAGGTGTATGCGTGTAGATTGGAACGATATGAAAATATGCATTATTAATTATGAATCCTTAGGCATATGGTGTATTATGAATGCATTTTATATATGTTAAAACTGTTTATACGGAGCTGGGACCTTGTTTATATGTATGATCAGTTATTTCAGGGTAGTTGAGGAGGTTACATAGACCTTCACCTGAGAGGTATTCTTGAAGTAGTGTTTTGAATGCGTCTAACGACTTGCTGCAGCGAATATGCTCGGGAAGTTTATTCCATAGAGTCGCATATCTCACTGTGATAAAGCTCTGGCGTAGCTGAGTGCGACATCGCTGGATAGTAATAGTATTTTCCTTATTACGTAGGTTATATGTGGAGGCGTAGAGGATGGGCTGTGATGTCGACGCGTAAGTTGCGCCACTAATAAGGCAGTACATGAGAGTAAGGTTTAGTTTCAAGCGTCGGAACCAAAGGGGTTCTAGCTTTAGTTTATCGCATCGTTGGCGATAAGTTTGTGTACTGTAGTCACCTAATAAGCTCTTAGTAAATGCTCGTTGAATTCGCTCGATTTTAATCAAATCTAAGCGTCTACAGTTGCTGTAGAGTAGACAACCGTATTCTAATATTGGACGAACACACTTTGTGTATAGTAATATTTTTCAGTTTAAATTGAGAAAATTTTTTCTCATAAATCCAGTCAACTTCCTCTTTTTGGAAGCTTGAAATGCAACATGCTCCGAGAAGTTAATGCTATTAGTATATCTGAGCCCCAAATCTTGAGCGACGCTTAGAAGTTTTATTTGCATTTTGCATAGGTGGAGACTGAGGTTCCATCTGCGACCAGTGGAAATGTATCAACTTTTGTGCACGTTTAGGGGGAGATGCTATATTTTGGTCCATTCTGATAAGTTATCAATTTCCTCTTGTATTATTTTAGTAATAGTGTTTTCATTTGTAGTGGGTGGGAATAAATAGGCAACCTTTAGATCATCTGCAAAGAGGAAGATTTTACCATGCACAAATTGCTGGCACACATCATTGATGAGGAGAAGAAAGAGCAATGGTCCAATTACGCTTCCTTGTACAACTCCGCTAGATACATTTACTGGCTTTGAGTAGCTAGAGCCGATCCTTACAATTTGGCGGCGCCCTGTGAGGAATGATTTAAACCAACTTAATAGTGGATTTCGTATGCCGTAAGAGTGTAGTTTTGAGAGGAGAAGGTTGTGGGGGACACAATCAAATGCTTTACTGAAGTCAAAATAAAGTACAATAGTTGAGAAACCTCTGTCTCTTCCAAGTATTATATAATCAAAAAATTCCAAGTGGGATGTTGCACAAGAGCGTTTATCCATGAACCCATGTTGAGATGGGTTGATCAGGTTTTCCGAAAGTAAGAATGATGACAATTGTTTATGAATGACTTTCTCCATGATTCGGGACAGCATGGATGTCGTATTAATTGGCCTGTAGTTTTCTATAACGTTGCGTGATCCACTTTTGAATCGCGGAGCTATGAACGATGTTTTCCATATGGCTGGATAATGCCCTTTGTCCATAGATAAAGTAAAAAGTTTCAGGCAGAGAAGTGGTAAATCTTTTCCACTATATTTCATGAGGGAAGCAGGAATGCCATCAGGCCCATTGTCATTAGATTTTTTTAGCGTGGCTATGGCTCTCTTTATATTTGTGCTGGTAAATTCAACTGTAGAGAGACACTTAGATGTCATCATGGATATGGGGTTTGCGGTGGCTCTAGGTTCTGTGGAACAGCATGAGGAGAAGTAGATACTAAATTGTTCGCTAATGGAAGCTGGGTCGTCGTCGATACTGTCTTTTGTGATGAATAGTGTGGGAGGTTTATTAGATTTTGAGTCAAGGCGAGATTTGAATAGCTTGATCATTGAGGAAATTGGGTTGATACTATTCAATGCTGTTGTTTCCATATTGAGTAAGTATTTGTGCTGGGCGGTGTCGAGATTTTCGACTATTTTGAATACATTATATGATGCGGTTATGTCATGATGCTTATAGTATCGAAGCCTCAAGTGCCTCAATTTTCTCCTAAGACATTTCGGGATATGTGAGCGTGCACTGTTAATATCAGACACTCGTTCTATGTATGGGGCTATGCAGTCTAAGCAACTGATCAGATTGCTGTAGAGGACTGAGATGGCTGTGTCGATGTTTCCAGTAGTGAGATAAGAGTCCCATCTTATGTATCGAATGAGTGCCTCGATATGCTTCCACGTTTCATTGGTGTACCTTCGATATTTGTATTTTTTAAGTCCATTCGGGTTGAGATTATTTGTGGGTTGGTAATTAAACGTGCTTATTACTACTTTATGGTCGCTATTGTGAAATTCCGAGCTGACATTAACTGAGGTTGGGTTAAAGTTAATAGTAAAAAGGAGGTCAAGATTATTGTTGCCCCTAGTTGGGATTTGAACCTGTTGTGTCCAACCACTGAATTCTATCATCTCTATCAATTATGAGAATCGTTGTGAAGTGTGTGGCGACATCCAGTCGATGTTCTGCAAATTAAAGTCTCCACCGATTAGTTTGGATACGTGGGGTTGCTGTGAGGCCAGGAAGAACAGAGTGCTTAGATTTTTGTCATAGATGCTGTCTGCGTTGGGTGGTCTGTATATACATCCTACAAGTAGGTACTTTTGATGGCCAGTGGCTATACTTACCCATGTTGAATCCCCTGTGTCATCTAGTTGTTCGTTATTGAACCTACAGGCCTTCAGATCGGAACGCGTGTAGATTATGGTGCCACCTTCACTAGTGTTTTGCCTATCAGTTCGGAAGAGGGTATAATTATCGATATTAATTGTGTCGTCTAATATAGTTGGTTTACACCAAGTTTCGGTAATCAATACCACACTGGGTTTAGTAATGATCATAATAGATTTGAGGTAATTGATTTTGTTTATAAGTGACCTAGCATTAATTGAAACGACGAGCAACTGTGACCTTTCGTGATGTGTAAGGTCCTGCAACAGAACACGTGTTTTGAACGAGTTGGGTGTCATAGCATTAATTGAGATGAGTGACTTTGAACTGTCATCGGGTTGGGTACCTGATGTTTTAATCGATACGGCCAGTCGGTTTATTGATAGGTTGGCTGATGTTTGTGTCTCCGAGTGGATCTTTGATGGTGTATCTTGGGTTGTCTCGTCTATCAAAGTTGCGTCTGGAGTAGTAGGGTAGCTGCAAGCAGTGGAAGCAGTTTTATAATATTTGTAGTGAATCCTAGTGTGGATGAGGTTGCCGGTTGGGGAACCGGCGTGATTGCAAAAAAATGGTTCTGTCTCATACGGTTTCTTTGGCCGGCCGAGCAGAGTTCAGGTATGTGTGGGGCAGGCCCAAGAATGCCCTCACACCTGTGAGGACAGTTTATCAATATTGTATAGTCGAATTTATGTATATTTTGTTTTATAGAGGTTTTTCTGGAGGGTACGTTTTCTTTACTTGTCCATGAATGTTGTGATGACATTTGGGAAGCCTGTGGCTTACCATTTATTGTTTGCCCTTCAGGCTGAATAAAGTGTTCGATACTGAAATCGTCGTCAGATGTCTGGGTTTGTGGCTTAGTATAAGTGTTGTAGCTAATGGCAGGGGCCAACTCATTGCTTATTGTTTCTAATGAATCCAAGTCAACTGCTTGGGTGTTTAGTGTGCAGCTACTATTATTATTTTTAATGTTTCTTGCAGCATCCCAGCTATTAGTAGTTTTATCTGATGAGCGTAAAACTGGTGTTACTGAGCTCATCTTGAGTTTCCTGCCAACATTATTACGCAGAGTGCTGCTTTTTAAAACTGGTAAATCCAAGTCAATAACGTGGGTACTAGGCGTATTGTTGATATCTTCCTCAATAGCTTTAACAGTATTTAGACTTTTAATGGGTACAACCGATGCTTTTGAGGGATGTGGTTTTATAATCTTCTTGTCAAGTAAACTTTTTGGGCTATCGATGTTAGATTTAGCGTGACGCTTAAATAATAGATGTTTCTTGCTGGACTTGCCCGACATACGCTGACAGGGAGTCCTATCTGGTACTAACTTGATGTCTTTAAACACAGGGTCTAGTCGAATCATACTGGATGAATTTAGAAATTCTTGTGCTTCCGTTGGTGTGTTGAATCTGAATAGTACCGGTGTACTTAGGCCATGGGGGCCTTTATTCACTCTCGTACATGAGCATGGGACGTTAGTCATATTGCTAGCTTTAAGAAGGTTACATTTCGTAGTTTCTAGAGGACAGGCATAGGAAGCATTTAAGATTATAACATTGTTAGAGCATTTAATGCGTTCAAATACTTCGGAGGCTACATAGCCGATGATATTGTTCATTACATTAAAATGATATGATGTTTCAGTATTATCTGGATTGATGAGGCATTTGAGAGGGCTGAGAATCTTAAGGTTATCATAAAGGCCTTTCAAGTCGTCACTATGCTTGCAATGACCTGCATCTTGTCTAGTTAGGAAAGACTTCATCACGTCTTCGACGATGACGATGGGAACATGTTCGTTAGGTTCTATTTGACTTACATCGTGTGGGACGCTGGATTTTTTTAGTTGTGGACCGGTGGGGGTGTAGGACCGAAGCCTTTTTCTGCGTTTTGCTGGACGCTTGGAACTAGTTGTTGGTAAAATTTCCGTAGACATTATAACCAGTCAGGTTTTACAAGGGATGCGATTAGATAATAATATGAGTGGATATACTTTTATTTTATGGCAAATGTGGAATAGAAAACAAATAATAAGCAAATGTACGAGTTAAGCACAGTAACTCACCGAATTGAATCAATAAATCCAAGAAAGAGATAATGTGTGTGATTTATTGGAATGAAGGATAATGTTTCGTTTTGTAATTTTAGTAAATGGAATCAGTCACTATATGTGCGACAATGATTATGTGGTTAGTGGGTGTATGCAGCATATTTGAGATTGTATTTAATAGATCTGAGAGGTGATGTGTGCTTCAAGTAATCTACCAGATAGTCCGTAAAGGTTTGTTGGCCATGTATACTTTCGAGTGTTGTTTAGTGTATGTATGTAATAAGGGAATCCTAAGGATCTTGGGATTAAGCTCCGTCAGATTCGTAGCGCGCGCGGTATTACTCGTAATCTAAGGGTTTCCGTGATGTCGTGATCAGTTATCGTGTTAACACTGGAATCATCGGGAATCAGCTATTGTTAAAATTCACACTATCTAATTTAGATATTTCAACTGTACGTGCTTGTCAAACTTTTCTGCATGATTGCCGTTTGCACTTAATTGAATAGCTGCCACAGAGTCATAGGGCTTATTTCTTTTGTAATTACTATGTATATAGAGTTTTTTATCTTGAAGTACGTCACTATGAGTTTTAAGTGCAACTGAAGTGCACCCGATATATGACCAAGTTACGCTTGAGGAATTACCAGGGCAACTTCTAACGATTGAACCCACTCTTACGAATGAGAATAAATCAGAAGGCAATGAAGGATGGAAGAGAAGTTATATCTGATCGTAAATATAGCGACAATGAAAAAGCAACGTCTATGCTGGCAATCTAGAGAGAGAGTTGCTTTCCACGGTACGGTGTGACGTGGTCTGGTGATGATGCGTGACCGAGCGCCTTCAATTAGTCGTGTCCGCTAAAACAAACATGGTCAGCATCAATGTCGAGGACCTATGTAACTATTTATTTTGGGGATTATTTACCGCTACAAGTTTTATAAGTGATGATGATTGCACTTTGTCATCGTTAAGAACGAACCGCAGTGTAATTACGTCATCTAAGATCATTTAGATGATCTGAGTCTGGTTAACATGATTGCAAATGTTCCTTGATGTTTTATGTTGTTTTTGCTTTATAGTGAACAAACTATAAATCACTGATGTAGTATGTTCATATTTTGCATGCAATAGTTATATAACTCCAATTTACTTTTTGATTTACATTCGCAGATAGTGCTGTGGTGGCCTGATTTTGCCTCAATTAAGTTGTTTAAACTTATGAAGTTCCTTCTAAGCACAAACTTATAAGGGTAGTGTGAGTGAGATTGCAGTAAGAATGTTGATGGATGGTCAAACTATCACTTAACACCGAATCATTTTTGGAAGGATTTATAGGGTTCCTGATGGAGTTACTAACGAGTGATGAAAA
>CM068305.1:33895797-34013062 GCA_034768735.1 Schistosoma mekongi | reverse complement strand
GGTCGTCTTCGTGACTGTCATTGGTGGGCGCGTAGCACTGGATGACATTCATTGTAATCCCTTCCTTCTTCGTCTTGAAGGATGCTGTGATGATCCTAGGCCCATGAGGCTCCCATCCTATAAGAGCCTTCCATGCATCTTGGGACAACACTAATGCCACTCCTTGCGTGTGTGGGGCGTTTTCTTCTTCGTGGGCGGAGTATCAAAGCGCATTTCCTGAGGATAACCGTTGCTACGCAGCTTGCAACCAATGCGTTTTGATTATTCCAAGTATCTTCAGGTTGTATCATTTCATTTCTTCAGCTATTTGCATGGTTCTCCCTGTCTCCCACATCGTGCAGACATTCCATGTACCTATATTAATTGTTGCTCTGGTTGTCAGAAGAGACATCGGCCTCGTGACTTCCGAAGAAACTTGGCTTTCACCATGAGGCATCATAACACACCTTCCAACTCCCAGGGCAGAGTGAAAATGGTCATAAAGGTTTTTACTGGTTAGCGTATTTTTAGCAAGGTTGTTGTTTTATGGGATAGGGTTGCTAATCCCATGCCCAACCCTCCTCCTTTATCCAGGCTTGGGACCGGCAGCAACCCTAGGGTGCCACAGGCGGAGTTTATGTATATTACTTCGCTTTTTATAGACTTAAGTTATAACGACCACTTATTCATTTTCTTGACAATAGCGTTCAGTTATCCCTTTAATCCTACCTTATCCTCATTGTTTATAAATTCATAGACTTTTACGTTATCTGCAAACAATCGAACCAACTTTGTGTAAGTCATTGACGTATATTTAAAGAGAAGAGAGTCTAGAATTGTTCCTTGGGGATCTCCACTGATCTCTAATCACTAAAGAATTTCTTATTGCAATCTATGAAAATTAATGACTATCGGAATTTGACTGTCTTTTTTGCTGCACAATCTCTTGCAATGAGATTAATCAGACAGAAATGGCGTATTCTTGAACTATGCTGCTTCCTGAGTAAATGACTATTCCTTTCCACACAATAAAGAATTGAACCTCGAATAATCATTTACCTTACTTTAATGACTACAGTAGTAAGGCCAACTGACTGACAGTCATTAGCTAAACGCCTGTCCTCACTTTTATAAACTGGGCTAATTACATTATTTTTCTGTATCTTACCAACTTCGATTGCCTCAGAGACATGTCGAGCAGTGTCGCCAGTAGTCCGGTAATCGAGTACACCAGCGCTCCTAAAATTCGAGGGTGGACAACATTATGGCTACTGGATTTGCATAGCTTGAGGTAGAGAATTCGTAAGACAACTGTCTTTTAAGTGGACATTATTCACTAGATATAAGAATTTTCACTCACGCTGTAAAGCATAATTTTCTTCGATTATCATTTATTGAATCATTTCTGACACGCTTTCAAAATTGGTCATATTTCTCATCAACTCACTCCATGATGTACAGCGTATATGAATCTACTGAAGTTGCCATTCCATACCTAGTCCTTGCCACAAGTGAAGTAAATTTGCAGAAACCCGAAAATCTTTCTAAATCCGAGCTTAGATTTCATCAGACATCGACTTTCCAAGAGTAGTTGATGAGACTTCTAAGATAAGCAAAGTAGTCAACTTACCCAACTACTTCGCTATCTATGATTAATCTAGGCGATAATGCAAACCATTCCTGAAGTAACATTTAGCATTTAAGGGAGAAAGACATCTCAAATATGCTTGCATTATTACTCATGTCTTAAAAAAACTTCATATTGTCAGTGTCGTCATTAAATAGGATTATACCGTCCGCATATTCTCAGTCGATTAGTAAACCTCTTAGTTTCCGGAATATCTTAGACCCAATCAGGTAGTCTTCACCCACCAAAGCAAATTATTCGAATTATTTGTTAAGCTCTCCAGCACACTTCACATTTTTCTTATCTCATTTGTTTGCAACGTAATCATCGGTGATCCAATGCGTGTAGACCTCTATAACCAATTTAACAAACCACTTGTCGTCTAGTGAAGCAGTATAAAATGTATAATATCGTATATATCCAATAAGAACGCACTTAGCTTATTGTGGTTGCAGAATGCTTACAACTTCTTAGACTTCATTCCAGAGAATGTTTCTACTGTCACTTCGACAATGCTAATCAGATTCTTTAAAATATTAATGTTATGCCTCTCACTTTTAATGGTTAATAAACCTATTAAGCTTTCTCTGTAATTTACAATTTTTCGACCTTTCTCAGCATGTTCTTGTTGGCCTAAAAGTTTGTAAACAGTGCCTATATATTGTCATTTAGGATCTCACGAAGCATATTTGTTGTCAGAAATGTTCCTATTGCATTCCATACTTGTTGCAACTAATGTCATTATGCCTTTCTATATCTTCGTCTCTGCTTTTACCCGCATATGTAGCCTATGGCTTATTGTAAATCTCCGTTTGATGTAGTTAGGACATGCATTACGTATGCCTAACCGCCGATTACCTCGAAATGCAACTTTGACTGATATAGGAGTAGGATGGAAGGAAGATAGTGGCAACAAAAACGCGACACCTGCCTATGAAGACACTGACTGTTGGTCTGATCTGGTTAGTGAGTGCAGACTACTTAGTTTGCATCCGCGCGATAATCGTGATTAATGATTCTGTAACAAGATTCAGAACTTGTCAAAGTGGCGTAAATGCATACATTCTTTCTCTTTCCTTAAATCCTGAGCTTGAAATCATTTTGTATCTCTTTCCACTAATTAATTTTTATTTTCAAGTTCATATTTGGTATGTCCAATCTTTTGTAATCCTGCTTATGTAATTAATAATTCTACTACTATAGTATTCATCCTGATGTGACAATTGGGTTTCAAAACTCGGACCGATGCACATGTATTACAAGTTCTACGTTGTATATGACTTACTATTTTTCCTGCATCCTTGCGCTATACTGATGATGTTGTGTTTCTGTTTCCATTTAATTAAACACTTTTCCACTTTTAACAATGTGTATTTTCACCTTGGATTTGATTTTAAACGTATATATTTAATGCTTCTGATATTCAACTTGGGGAACATAAAGGTATCCTAACAATCGACAGTGTCTTCAAAAAGTTTGCTTTACTTTAACTTCTTAGTTAACACTTAAAGTTCCTTTCTAAAATATTCCACGCACCACTTTAATAACTCCAGTTAGAAATATAAATCTGCTAATTAAATCATACATTACAGGCACCCGCTGGCTCATCAAGTATCAAAGTTGGTGGTTTGGTTGCTGTGTTGGCTACTCCAGGCGAAAATTGGAAAGAGGTTTCTGCGTCTGCTACATCACTTTCCCAGCAAACAACAGCTAGCATAACTCCGAAACAGTTAGAGAAAAGTCCCACCTTTCGAGAAACACAGTCATCAAGATCTAGGTCAATGGGACCTGCCGTTCGTCTTCTACTACAATCGCACGAACTAGATGGATCACAGATACCTCAAACTGGTCCACGTGGTCAATTGCTTAAAGGGTGAGATGAACTAGTTTTATGAAATGTGCAGCTCATTATTGCGTAAAGTTCTTTAGGTTATTGTAAATTTCTGTTTATTTATAGGCTTGAGAATTTATAGTCTAATTGACTCATGCATTTTCACCTGAACTCCTGTAGGATTTTCCATTTTTAACTCCGAGGCTTCTTTTAGGTATATTAGCTGAATAAATCAAAGACTTGTACCTACTTGTAATGAAACAAGGAGTTTTAATATAATCTAATTTAGTTCATCCACTAAGTATGAATGTATGTATTTGGCTTTGAGCTGATAATATGTGATGGGTGCTTGAGCTCGCAACCCAATGGTCAAAACATGAGCGTATTAGCCATTAAGCCACTTCTCTAATTTCGATCTTAGGAATATAATTAGGATAAGATTTTATTTTCCCGTTGATTTGTAACGGACTGAAACTGGTCAGTCAGTGGTTGTTAGAGATATTTAAAAGTTTAAGTCTTAACAACCCGTGTGATTAAATTAAACACGTTTGATCGTTGATCGCATAAAAACTGGGGGTCGACATTCTCTTGTCCATTACTTGGAATTCCTAAGTTAATTTGTCTGAATATATCACTCACACCTCACAGAGGAGCATAGGCCTCTGACCAGTACTCTCCATTGAACTCTGTCCTGAGCAATCCTTTCCAGCTGTTTCCAGTTGATGTTCATTCTTTTAATATCTACTTCCAATCCTCGACACAGTGTGTTTTTTGACTCTCCTCTTCTCAGACTCCTAACAGGATTCCATGTTATTGCTTGTCTCGTGATAGTCTGATGATTTCCACAATGTATGTCCTATCCAATTCCAGCGTCTTTTTCTAATTTCCTCTTCGGCTGGAAGTTGGTTTGTTGCTGTTGCTGAGGGTTTCCGGCCAACAGACCTTCAGTATCTTCCGTAGACAGTTGTTTATAAATACTTGTACCCTTCTGATGATGTTTGCAGTAATTCTCCACGTTTCAGCTCCATACAGAAGAACTGTCTTGACGTTCTAATTGAAGAGTTTGACTTTTAGGTTGGTCGACAATTGTTTTGAGTCCCATATACTCTTCAACTGTAGGAGTGCTGCCTTTGCTTTGCCAATCCTTGCCTTTACATCTGCACCGGACCCTCCTTGTTCATCGGTGATACTTCCTAGGTACGTGGAAGTATCCACTTCTTCCAGAGTTTCTCCATCAAGTTGAATTGGGTTAGTGCTTCCTGTGTTATATTTGAGGGCCTTGCTCTTTCCCTTATGTATGTTCAAGCCTACGGATGCTGAGGTTGCTGCTACGTTGGTTGTCTTCACTTGCATTTGTTGGTGTGTATGGGCTAAAAGAGCTAGATCATCCGCGAAGTCCAAATCATCGAGTTGCATCCTATTTGTCTATTGAATTCCGTGTATTCCCTCAGGTGTGGAGGTTTTCATGATCGAGTCAACCACTAGAAGTAAAAGAATAGGCGAGAGTAAACAGCTTTGTCTGACTCCGGTTCTCACTGGGGATGCATTTGTCATCTGTCCTCCATGCACGATTTTGCACTGTAGTCCGTCGTAAGTGTTACACATAATGTTAACGAGTTTCTATGGTACGCGGTAGTGTCAAAGAAGTTTTCATAGTGTTCTCCTGTCTACACTGTTAAACGCTTTCTCATAATCAATAAAGTTGGTGTACAGTGACGAGTTCCACTCAACTGATTGTTCGATGATGATTCGTAGTGCTGCGATTTGGTCTGTGCACGATCGATCCTTACGGAAAGCAGCCTGTTAATCTCGAAGTTGAGCATCCACTGAATCTTTCATTTTGTTCAGCAACACTGTTGAAGACTTCCCCTGGTACTGACAGTAGTGTGGTTCCTCTATAGTTCTCACATTTGCTCAAATCTCCTTTCTATGGTATCTCGATAAGGTATCCTTCCTTTCGGTCTGCCGGCACGTGTTCTTCCTCCCAGATCCTGCTGGATAAAACGTAGAGTATCCTTGCTGTTACATCTATATCTGACTTAAGTGCCTCAGCTGGTATATTGTCAGGTCCTGCTGCTATCCAACTTTTGATTTGTCTGATGGCCATCTTCATTTCTTCCATCGTTGGTGGAGCGACATCTGTCGGGAGATCTGTGGGTGCTGCTTCGATGTCCGGTGGGTTCAGTGGAGCTGGCCTATTCAAGAGTTCCTCAAAGTGTTCTACCCACCTATTCCTTTGTTCTTGAATCTCGGTGGTTGTCTTGCCCTATTTGTTCTTGACTGGTCGCTCTGGTTTACCATATTTGCCTGCTAGTTTCTTCGTTGTGTGATATAGCTGTTTTATATTCCCTTCTCTTACAGCTTTTTCGGCTGTTGTTGCAAGGCCTTCGATGTATTTCCGTTTGTCGGTTCTAATGCTCCTCCTTACTTGCTTATTTGCTTCTGTGTATTCAGTTTGTGCCTTGATTTTCTCTGCTCTTGTTCGGCTGTTGTTGATTTTCGTCTTTTTGTTTCTACTTTGTTGAATTTTGCTCAGGGTCACAGTGGAGATACATTCCTTATAATGGTGCTGCTTGTGGGTTAGAACCTTCTGACACGTTGAAGTTAGTGCTTCTTTAATTCCTCTTCAGTTGCCTTCCATAGTGGTTTCTTCTTTTTTCACTAAATCTTGTAAGGCTTGGGATTTACTTTGAATTCCTTGAGTTTGTCAGTATCTCGAAGAAAGGCTGTATTGAACCGTTGTAATGCTGTTACTCCAGTTGTCGATTGCTTCTTTAGCTTCAGTTTCATTTTAGTAACCACCAAATGGTGATCTGAAGCTATGTCAGCTCCTCTCCTTATTCTCACATCTTCCATTGATCTTCTGAATTTTTTATGCACACATGATCGATTTGATTCTCTGTAGTAGGATCCGGTGAGACCCATGTAGCCTTGTGTATGCGTTTGTGGGGGAATATTGTACCACCCATAACCATTTCGTTAAAAGCACGTAGATTTGTGAATCTTTCGCCATTCTCATTTCTTTCTCCCAGTCAGTCCCTGTCGTTCCATGATTTCTTCATATCCGATGTTGTCCATTCCGACTTTGGAGTTCAGGTCCCCTATCAGGATTGTCATATCCTTTAATGGACACTTCGCTATAATTGATTGCAGCCTATCATAAAACTGGTCTTTGTCTTCGTCGTTGCCGTCGTTGGTGGGTCCATAGCATTGGATAATATTCATTGTGATCCCCTTTTTGATTGGTTTGAAAGTTTATTTGATGATCCTGGGTCCATGTGATTCCTACCATTCAAGTGCATTACGTGCATCTTTGAGCAGCATCAGAGCAACTCTCGGGGTGTGAGGAGCATTTTCTTCTTCGTGGCCGGAGTATAGTAGCATCTCTCCAGTAGCCAGTGTTCTCTGTCTAGTTTGAGTCCAATCGGTTTCACTGGTTCCGAGCACTGTCAAGTTGTATCCCTTCATTTCTGTAGCTATTTGATTGGTCTTTCCGCTCTCCCACATTGTCCAAACATTCCATGTACCTATAAAAATTTTGCTCTGGTTGTTAGAAGGGTCATCGGCCCCATGACTTCCGAAGAATCTCGGCTTTCGTCTTGAGGCGCCATTATCATTCCTTCCACTCTCAGGGCAGAGTTTAAATGGTTTAGTTTGTTTAATCTGGTTAGCGTTTTTTTAGCAAGCTTGGGTTTTACGGGATGGGAATACTAGCCCTTTGCCCAACCTTCCTCCTTTACTCGGGGTTGGGACATGCAGTAATCCTATGTGAGCTACAGGCGGAGTTGAGTATATCACAATTTCAGTAATATGAGTAAGAATATATATAAAATGGACAGAACTAAAGAGATGGTCATTTATGTACTGATCAGTTAAGTCGCTCTTCATCAGGTTGTAGAAAGCAGACAAAGGTGGTATTCATGCACTTGATAGCAACATTTGACTCCTTAGACGGAGAGGTTCTGTAGCAGTATTTATCATTGAAAAGCAAACTGAGTAAGTAGATAAACCTTTTGAAGGCTCTGTACTCGAACACAATTGATCGAGTTATAGCTTGTGGCGAATTGATATCTTAACTTGCAACTTCAAATGGTGTCCGTCAATGCTTCTCATTATCCTCATTTTTCTTTCGTCATATTCGTATTATTAGAATTAGCGATTTCCTCTTCTTTATTTCCAGGTATTGGTCGCTTACTTAGTGATCTACAATATACAGACGACATAATCTTATACAGTTAAGACTCTGACAAGATACAGTTTTTTGATCCCCTCGAGTAACGATATAAGTAGGTTTAGAACACGTTTATCTCTCGCGAAGAGACCCTAAATGTTAAATGATGCCTCATGACTGACCTGCAATAGACGGCTGAATTAAAACATGTTATAAGTCCATAAAGTCATTGACTATCACTCTGAGTCACTTTGGTAAGTGCAGACCACCTTGTTAGGGTTGAGAGTATTGTCGTAATCATTGGCTGGATACGTTGGGTGATATAGCTCATAATCCCTTACACCTCGATTGTGTATTCATTGACTAACCTCATCATCACTTCCTATAGTTTGTTTCCGAATGATATAGTATTCTCAGCAATCGTATTTCAACTTTTAGGTTGCCACTTCTCATTCCTATCTGTTTGGGTTTTGTCTGTGTTGTAGTATTTCGTTCTTGCCCAGTCCATAAACCTGGATCTCCAATTAAGTCGGTTCATTATTTTTCAGGTTAACGTCTTTCAAGAAGTCTAGGAATTCGCTTTATGTCCACGTCGACGGTTCTTTGTGTTTATGGAGTCGTAACCTTTTAAGCTAATCATTTGACGTGATTGAATTTTTTGTTGTAATTTTGTTCGTTCATTTTACATGATTGTCTTCACCCTAGTGATGTTTTGGCTTATGTTACGAACAATCAAATTAAGCCTGTTGTAACTAATCAAGAAAAGACAGTGAAAAATACATTCGCTATCCAGTCTAGCACATTAGGAGCCGCATTCACAGATATTGCATTATCAAATATGAGGAAGGTCATTGCGCAACGTTTATCGGAATCGAAATTATCTATCCCGCATGGATACGTTCGTGCAACTGCTTGTATAGATCGTTTAAATGACTTAAGAAAGGAACTTAAAGTGAATTTGGGTATGGATTTTTCCATAAATGATTTCGTCATCAAAGCTTGTGCTTTAGCCTTAAGGGTAAGTTAGTTTATGTAACCTTCAAATGAATACAATCATATGCACAATCTATAAACAATGCATTGTCTTCTTCATTATCGGTATTTAAATGTAGATTTTGGTATGTAAGCAGTTGGTCAGAAAAGTTATTCTACTTATTATTATTATTGTCTTTTTTTCTTACTATTATTATTACTTAAACAGACATTTAGTACAAACGAGCACCAAAATTTTTATACGCCAAACAATTGGAAACGAAATATTGTAAAGAGATAAAAGATGGGTGATTGTAAAGAAGAAAGATAAAATTTTATAAGGCAAGAAGAAAATACAGTTCGGATTGAAGTGCAGTGAAGAATGATTTCATTCCAATGAGGAAAATCATCAACCTTTTATGAAGAGTGTAATAGAAAACTGAGGCGAGATTACCACTGGCTTCTATTGTGCCATATCTGATAAGGTCTGAAGTCACTGATTTGTGCCATCTCTAGGACCCCAACTAAGAAGTCGAGATGAACTGACAACGACTAACTCTACGGAGCTTTCTTTCATTCAACGACACTATTTCACCAACCGACCACCTTTATACTCTTTTCAACCAGTTTCATCGTCAGCAAATAATGCACGACATAGAAACCGATGGAATGACATTCGTAAAACATGACCAAGCTACCGAAGCCGGTGTTTCAAGATGGTGACATCAATTACGTTGTCATCACTGACCCTGAAAGCACACTGGCGAATTTCAGCATTACTAGCAGGATGTTGCCGTTTGATGTTAACAATTCTTTGGCAACAACGATGAGTGGGGCCCAGACATCGAACGTCTCCAGTTTAGACGAACCAGGTTCCACAAGCGTAGGACAGAATTACTTTCTCAAAGGCAATGTAAACTCAACGTTTTGCAGTCAGACCCCCCACATCATGACAGTACCAAAGATAGCCCAGTTCGGCATAAGTCGATCTTGCTTTCATTATACGTAGACTGATCACATCTGTCGCACCATTGCCATCACTCACAACTGCTCAGACATGAATTATTCGACTATCTAGAACGGTTCACTTCACAAAGCGAGAGCAGGTACAGACTCCCATTGTCCTGCAGAAGTACTTTGTATTTGGAAAATGTAAGATATATGCCATACCTACGGATACCATTTATCAACTGATCAATTGTGATTTGGATGGTTTGTATGTTATTGTACAGTAAGACAATATCATCCACACCACTAGCAAGCACTTCCTTCAGAGCCGTTCCTAGATAGCAAAGTTGAAGAGGAAAAGCGAGATTGGGAAACTCTGCTTAACCCAACCGCTGGATTGAAACAGTGGAGAAAGGTGGTTGTATACTCTCACTCTGTCTGAGGTGCTTGTGTACGGAGCCTTCAGGATGTTAATAAACTCCTTAGAGACACCCTTCCCTAATAGACAATTCCAGAGCACAATCCTGCCCAACGAATCTGAGGTGGTCTTGATGTTAAGAAACGGAATGATCGTTAGCTCGGAATACGTGTGACAGTGCTTCAACAATTGGTGGAGGGTGGGAATATGTTCAATACATCCTCGAACTGATCGAAAACTAGCTTGTCCCTTGCGAGTCAGCCCTTCACGTGTTTTGAGTAATCCGCTTAGTATGACGGGAGCTGATGGCTTGGACACAATTGGGAATTGACTGTTTCTTTTAAGTTTCCAAGTCCCCAAGTTATATGACTTGCCATTTTCATGTTGTCATACAAACGTATCTAATGTCCTTACAGTCTGCTCTCTGAACCAGTAGCGCTTACGTGGAAGTTGTTGTATTATCATTGAGATTCTTTTTTTAATGAGCATGCGTCATTAAGACTTCGGTTACAAATCTTTGTGTTGCGAAGTCAAACTCGAGTGTATTTGTAGGGAATTGTCTCATTGACTACAATCAGTTTGATTTACGCTAATTCTTCATAATCATTTTTCTGTTATGATCTGCTTTGAAATTGTTATTGAGTATATCGAAAGTATGTCAAAACAACTGTCCTGTCTTTATCGCGTTGTAATGTAAGTCATATTTTATACTTTAGATGCTTTATTCAATCAGGAAACCTAACTTACTGAGTTATCAGAGATTAATTGGATTTTATCGGTTGCACTTACAATCGGGGAGGATTCAAGCTTCGACTTTTTTATGTTTGAATATCGAATCTCAATGACGCATTTAAATTTGTCTTTGCAGTGTAATTTTTCTGTTACTACTGTCATTTAATTTTAAAGTTGTCTAACGAAAATTAGCTGTATTTCTCAAGAAAAACAAAATTAACTGATAACACAACTTAGCATTTGAAATTGTTTATTAGTTGATTTAATTTTCATCTCACTGAAATTTATTTGAAGATTCTTAATATCACACAGTAGGTGATGTTAATTAACTGTATGTTGAACTTCTTGATGTGACCTTTTGACTGGTTACTATTTTTTGACTGTTGCAGAATGATGTGTCATTAAGGTTTAGTATATTACACTTTACAATCAAATACACTCAAAGTTAAAAGACTACATTTTATTAAACTATGCAAAATAACCTAAGCTACTACTTAGTTTGCATCTGCATGTTCAGAATAACGTTCGACCAAACAGCTTTAACTTAGAGAAATAGCACTCGACACTACTTATACAACTGCTTATCTACATTTGTTATTTTTAGTAAAGATTCGTAATCCTATTTATAGGAACACATTATTCTATTTTGTCTAGCTTTTCCCAGATTTCAATTCTATTTATGATGCACAGACAGAATCGCCCGTTTACCTGAGATCGGTTGATATTAGTATGGCCGTAGCGACTAGTCCAGGATTAATTACACCAATTTTGAAATCAGCAGACACACTTACTGTTTCTGATATCTCGAAGTTATCGCGACAGTTAATTCGAAAAGCGCGAGATGGTATTTTACAGCCACCCGAGTTCCAAGGTGGAAGTTTTACGTAAGTACTTATCTACATAAACCACAGTTTTGATCTTTAATTAACCATATCTGCTGGCTGCATACATTTCTTATGTAAACTGACATGTTTTAACGCACTCGGTATCCATACGCAGTGAAATAGAGAATAGTACTAATTAAATCTATTTAAGATATGCTAAACAAATCGTGCAATGATATCGCTTATTTAATTTCTTTAATAAAAGAAAATAACATCCATCCAAATTCTGAACGGTCTCAAATGTTTTGAATTGAGAGGCAACAAAGTAACTAAACCACCTAGCCATCACTGTCACTCGCAAGGGTCACGTACAGCAAGTATCGATTGTCGTACTGGTATGAAAAGTAGCTGACTATAGAATAAACCCTGAGCTTGTGTTTACAGGTACTATTATTTTTTCGACGTATAAGTCATAGGTTACTTATTCCACTGGAAGTAATATATATATATATATATAAACTACATTCTTCTGAAATTTATCTGCATGTATACAAATTAGTACTGAATAATTCATAGTTGTCCAGTAGATCATTGTTTGCGATGACTTGAGACCATGAAGTGTTAATAAAATTCCTTTCTGTAGTATTAATGTTTCCATCCATATCTACTGGTCGAATTAAACAAACATGTTCAAGTAGTATTTTGTTTTATATAAGGTATCTCTCTTACTAATCAAATTTTTAAATGTCCTGTATTTATTGTATCATTCAATTGTATCTACCTATCTTTTTAAATAGAATCTCTAATCTTGAAATGTATGGTATTCGGGAATTTACAGCTATTGTGAACACTCCTCAAGTAGCTATTCTCGCTGTCGGCACTGGCTTACCCGAAGCCTGTATCTCAACTTCATTTACAGGAAACGAGATAACTTTCTCAACGTACTTAACGCTTACTCTGTCGAATGATTCGAGATGTGTAAGTGAGGTTACTGCTGGTTCCTTTTTAAAGTATGTTTGCAGTTTGTTAGGAGACTGTCCATATCTTTTACTTAATGGAGATCCTATTTCTTTACTGTTGAAAGGCAATAATATATCTCAGCTAGATGAATTTGATAACTTAATGCTTTTACATGTGGATGGAGATGTTGGAACAATAGCATAATGCAATGTCGTGCGCTCTGTTTATTCTACTCAATACTTACAGTTTTTTCTTGCTTTTAAGTAAACTCCTATCGTAGATAGTACGTTATTCTAAATTGTTTCAATTGTGAACATAAAACTAGTATACCTTAATGTTATACTGATTGTTAGTTTAATTTCCTACTTTTACCTAGTGTTTCACCATAAATATATACGTAACCAGTAAAACAGGAGTAACTTGCTAACGTTTACAAATGTTACTTACTGTTCGAAATTATATATATATATTTTCTTTCTTCGGGCATTTTATTTCAATATGGCTGTTGCTTATGAATTTTACTAAAATAAAACTAGCAACCAGTTAATTATATCTGTCAACATTCGCTTTATGTAATCTACATTGTATATCATATGTATGTCAATAATTAAAAGCCTGTATGTGATATGCTGTGTCCAGGATTGTTCTTGTTTATGAAATCATAGTTTAGGGATAAGTTGCTAGAAATTCACAAGTCAGTGACTTAGATTCTGTAGATTTTGGATCTGGGTTTTCTTTACGCAGAGGTAAATATGGAAAAACAATCAAATACTAAACATACATTTCTCATGTTTTAACATTATCAATCTAGGTTTATGTAAACAACCAATTTTCAGTAGATCATATGTGGGTAACATCGTCACAATAAATAACTGTTGTTTAAGTAAGGACGGTTTACTCTCGTCTTAACTAGGCAAGATCATATTGTTTAATCTATAGGACAATCTTAATCTGTCCAGAAATAATGGGATATATTCGAACATCCTCATCATGGTGGTTTAAATAATAAAAATGCAATTCTAGTTTATGAAGATCATTCATGCTTTCTCGTTAAAAGAATTATTGGCTGTTAGTCACTGTTAGTCAAATAGTTGAAGAATATCCAATTGTCAGAAATACTGACTAGATTTGTGCACTTTGCCGATAACTTGCAAGCTGTTTATTAAGTTTATAACTTGAGTCGTATATACATATATATACCACCATAGTCAGATAAGAAATGCATGGTATTACACAACTCATTCACAATTCTTTTCAAAAACTTCGTACATAGCTGTCTTTGCATATTGACTGACTTGTACTTATATTATAAATTGACCATAAATAGAATGTAAATAGAATGTTCTGTTTATATTTTTAATGAATCTTCAAAAGGTAAACAACATCGCTGAATAGTAAAGATAGTTCCAGCTTCAGATAATACCAGACGCACCATTTCGAATCGACATGAAAAACTACAATGTTATTTAGTGATAGGCAATCAGCCGTGAAAAATGTGGGACCTAGTATGCATGTGCATGCGTCCGAGTTTGGCACAGAGAATATGATTCCAGAAGAAAGGATTAATCTGTAGAAAGTATGGAATAATTTACAGGTTCACGGTCTAAACAAAGAGTAAATGAGCACTAACATTCCCAACAATTCTCAGTTATGTTATTCAATATCTCCGACCACTGATTACGGCAATCACACAACACAATAGTATATATTACCAAAATGGATGGTACGAACAGCTAGTGATTTCATTTACTTAGACCATGGTACAGTTTAGCCAGATCAAATATGAAACAATAGTTTACATATCAAAGGTGAGAAGAGGGTAAGATGTGTACCGAACTAGTCTTCATTGCTATTCATTACTGGGATTGTGATAGACTTAACTTAGGAGAAGTGGCTTAATGGCTAATACGCTCATGTTTTGACCATTGGGTTGCGAGCTCAAGCACCCATCACATATTATCAGCTCAAAGCCAAATACATACATTCATACTTAGTGGATGAACTAAATTAGATTATATTAAAACTCCTTGTTTCATTACAAGTAGGTACAAGTCTTTGATTTATTCAGCTAATATACCTAAAAGAAGCCTCGGAGTTAAAAATGGAAAATCCTACAGGAGTTCAGGTGAAAATGCATGAGTCAATTAGACTATAAATTCTCAAGCCTATAAATAAACAGAAATTTACAATAACCTAAAGAACTTTACGCAATAATGAGCTGCACATTTCATAAAACTAGTTCATCTCACCCTTTAAGCAAACCATTAGCTGAAAGCACCCCTAACGCGCGCTTATTGAATAGCCATTGATTGTCATGCATTATTGTGAACAATAAAATGGTCAGAAACTAATTTCATGTAATGAAAATTCATATAGAATTTAAAGGTGCTAAGTAAATCAGTCATGCGTATTTATAATTAAGGCATTGATATTCTGCTGTTCGTTTCCAAGATCAATTTAAATCAGATGAAAACCACCAAGGAATACGAATGTTACTTCAATGTAGCTACGTCGTAGACTGCGAAATGCATTAGAAAGACCTGCAACAAAAAGACCATATTTTATTTCTGCGACGGACACAATGGTCGAATTTTCATCCATCAACTGCAGACAGTCGCAACGTAGAACTTGGTACATGAGTACGTCAGTTCAAGTTGCCATGCCTCAATTAGCAGATAGAGATTAAATTGTCGAATCAAATCCCAGAGTGGGGAAGGTAGTAACAGAGTTAGTATTCATGGAAGGGAATAGAGACCGAGAAGATTTAAGAAAATATGATCCAGTAAAGAGAAAATTATGATAAGTTCAGAAACTTAGGATTTGGAGGAAGACAAGGAATGGATGCACCTGCGCCATTGCCAACGATTTTTAGCCACATCACCCAAAGTCTCTAACCATTTATTACGAGCGTCACGCGGACCCCAACCAGGTAGTCTGCACCTATTAACATGGCTCAGCCCAATTGTCAATGACTTCATGGACTGGAGCCATGTTTTGGTTTGGCCGCCCCTAGCTTTCTTCCAGCCTACTCCTACACCAGACAGCATTGCTCGTCGAGGTAGGCGGTGGTCAGGCATACGTAACACATGTCCTAACCACCTTAGCTGATGAAGATTTACTACTTCATCAATAGGCTTACCGTATCTACCTAGTACTCTATTCCTAACCCACGTATTGCTTACTCGGTGGTCCCAGAAAACACGAGCAATGCTTCGAAGACATCTATGATCGAATACCAGGAGCCGACGAATATCCTCTATCCTTAATGGCCATGTTTCGCATCCATAAAGTAAGACAGACCGAACTACTGCGCAGTAAACGCGTCCTTTGGTCAGTAGTCGGATGTCTCGCCTACGCCACAGATGACGCAAATTCCAAAAAGCTAATCGGGCCTTATGTATGCGCGCAGAGACTTCAGCAGACACCAGACCGTCAGGGCTGATGAGGCTGCCAAGATAAGTGAAGCGGTCAACACGTTCAACTGCCTCACTCCCTATCACTAACTTCGGTGTCGAATCAATCCAATCCTGAAGTAACATTTTGCATTTGGGTGGGGAGAATCGCATCCCAAACATCCTTACATTCTTGTTTAAGGTAGTCAAAAGATTCTGCATTTTATCAGCATCTTCGCCTAAGAGGACTATATCATCTGCATATTCTAAGTCAGCTAGTTTATCTCCTGGAAGGAGGTCAACCCCGCCGAAGTCAGACGATGAAAATGTCAACTCTAAAAGTATATCAATGATAAAATTAAATAAAAATGGGGAAAGCGGGCAACCTTGACGAACACCACTTGAGGTAATCAGTTCTGATGACAATCTGCCATAAGCTCTCACTTGACATGTGGTGTTCGAGTAGAGAGCTTGTATAAGGTTAATGTACTTCTCTGGTACGCCTTTCATTGACAGACATTGCCACATAACCTTACGATCGATAGAGTCAAATGCCGCCTTAAGGTCAAGGAATACAACTATTGTTGGGCGTCTAAAAGTGTGTCTATGTTCTAGAACCTGCCGAAGTGTGAATAGGTGGTCTATGCAGCCACGTCCAGGTCTGAAACCACCTTGGTTCTCTCTAGTCTGCTCTTCACGAGCTTTAGTTAGGCGTCGAAGTATGATTGAAGCTAATATTTTGGACACTATATTAGTTAAGCTGATTCCTCGGTAATTGTCACAGGAGGACTTCTGTCCTTTCTTATAGATTGGAACAATTAGTGTTTGAGACCAGTCGGGTGGGATTACGCCCAATTCCCAGATTCTAGCCAGGATCCCGGTTAATCTCGCTGCTAAAACTGGACCACCATCCCTAAATATCTCAGGGGTCAACCCATCGGGTCCTGCTGCTCTACCTCGCTTTAGGTTCCCTATAGCCTTCTCAACCTCACTAAGGCTTGGGGGACCAGTATTAACTTGCCATTCAGATTGTTTGGGAATGGTGGGCAACTGGGATGACGCCGAGGGCCAGTTGAACTGTTCCGTAAAGTGTTCTGCCCATCGGCCCAACCTTCTGGATTGACAGTGAATAGTGCTCCCATCTTTTTCTGCGATAGTTTCACTTACAGTTGGATTTTTGATGCCCGTTTCCTTGATAAGTCTGAACAGTTGCCTACTGTTACCTATTGCCACTGCCTTTTCCATCTCTTTAGCTTTCGCCACCCACCACTGCTCACGATCATTTCGTAAGCTTTTAACCAGTTTGCGTTTAAGTTGCCTTCGCTCCTCATCGTATTTAGGACTAGACGGGATGTGTTGCCGAGCATCTATCAGTTCAGTAGATGCAGCTGAAATCCACTGAGTTTTCCTAACTTTTTGGTTTAGTTTACTAGTAGATATCACTGCTGTTTCAACAGCTTTTTGGATATCATTCCAAGCTGACTCGGGGTGGGTATCGTTTATACAGTTGACTAATTGATTTTTGAGTTGTTCCTGAAATATATTCTTGACTTGTTCATCATTAAGTTGGACTCTTATGGGGATCTTTGCCGTGGGTCTTTTACGTCCAGTGAGACGCAGACTAATACGCGCTCGTATTAAAGCGTGGTCTGAGTCTAAACATGTGCTCCAAAATGAGCGGCAGTCTTCTATCGAGCCTCTCCAACGGTGGCTGATAGCAATGTGGTCTATTTGAGACCAACGTTGAGTTGACTGTGGAGGCCGCCATGTCAACTTATGTCTTTCTTTATGTTTAAAGTTAGTGCTTGCGAGAAATAGACGATTATCTGAGCACAGTTGTAATAAACGGTCGCCATTATCTGTTCGTTGGGCCTCGACACCATAGGATCCACCTAGGTGCCTTTCAGTTTCGTCTAATCTACCTACTTGGGCATTAAAGTCACCAGCCATAATCACTACATCAGTACGCTTAGCTTTACGAAGGAGGTCTGAAAGCTTTCTGTAAAATTCATCTTTTACTTCATCTGAGCTGCAATCAGTGGGAGCGTAGGCAGAGACAACAAAGAGGCAACGGCGTGTGTCCCTATCTTTCCGAGTTCTTACCGTCCCGTTTAGACGGACAGCGCATAACCGACTGTCTATGGGAATCCAGTCAAGGAGAGCCTGTTCAGCTTTTGAACTTAGTGCTATACCTACACCAGCAAGGCCTCGAGTGGTAGCGGTGGGGTCTCCGGAGACACGAAGGGTGAACCGGACCGGTTCTTTGTTTTCACAAGGTGAGGTCAGGTGAATGATTGTACTTGGATCCTGTATACGCGTTTCAGAGACACAGCAGACATCGATGGAACGAGAATTAAGGGTCATGGCTAGGGAGGCCTGTTGTCCTATTTGGCCTAAGGTTCGAACGTTAAAAGCTCCGATATGTAGTTTAGTGCGAGGTTTGAAGAGACCAGGAATAACGTTTTGTGAACTCAAACCATTAGCATTAGAGGCGTGAGGTGATAAGGTTAGGCTCGTCTCGTTAATCGTGGGAATAAGGGAGTTATTGAGGGTTGAGGGTGGGATTTGACCTCGAGCAAAATGATCTCTTGTGCTGTTAGAGGTATGAGGGCGGTTATCACTTCCCGGTTGCCCACACCGTGGAAGGGTCATTCTTGAGGAACCTGAAAGAGAAAGAGGATTAGAGGAGGTCGTGATGACCTGAGAGTGTGACCGCAGTGTCCAGGGGACAGCTGTTTGAGGTCGGTCGAGTACATTAATTGTTGCTCCGGTTGTCAGAAGGGGAGGCATCGGCCTCATGGCTTCCGAGGGAACTCGGCTTTCACCATGAAGCGTCATATTGATCCTTCCAATTCCCAGGGCAGAGTTAGAATTATTATATGGGTTTTTACTCGTGAACTGTTTTTTAGCATGATAGTTGTTTTACGGGATGGGGGTGCTAGCCCCATGCCCAACCCTCCTCCTTTATCCGGGCTTGGGACCGGCAGCAACCCTGTGCGGGCTACAGGCGGAGTTCCATCAACTGCACTTATTAAGAACTAAGAGAAACACTCAATCGAAGTATTGAGTAAATGAGAAACAATTAATAACATTCTAGGACGTTTAGTTGAGTGAATGCCTACATATTTATTTACTTTTCTAAACCAGCTGTGTGATCTGACATGTTTGCTCAACATTACCAGGCGAAAACTAACACATTACGAAAGTACGTATTAGAGGGTAAATATATATGGCGTTAGTCTAAGTGTATTGTAAACAATTTACTCAAATTACACGTGTATGCGTATATTTACACTCTAATCCTAAAACATCTAGGTTCTCGATGATTCTTATGAGATTACAGCAACTTTATACTTAGGTTATGTAGTGTGTCCGCACAAATTGTTTTTTATAGAATTACAGGTCGAGTCTAAAACATTAGTTCCGATGAATTAAACATAACATTCACATATTAATGGATGTTATATCCATTATAGCTACCACCTGAACATTTTAAACAGTCAAGTGATAAATCTACGATTGTGCTTCATGTATTAATTCCTTTTATTGACAAGAAAGATTCTTTTACGTGAAATATAACATTTATGACCTAATTATACCACAACTGTAAGGATAAACTACTGAGAAAACTTACGGACCGACAGTCCCTTCACACTGTATTTTAATAAATTAGATTATCAGATACGCACTAAAAGTAGACCAGTTACATCTTAGATAAATAGGACAAGACGATTACCTATTTATGAAACCTATTAGGATTCAGTTCAGCAATGAAACAGAGAAGATTATATTCCAGGAACAACTGAAGAATCAGTTATGCAATTATAAAGATGCGACCCAACTAGATACTGCTTGGCAAGATGTTCAAACAGCTGTTTCCAAACAACAGTGACATCTATCAAGGACTTAAATCAACATGTCAAGAAAAATCAGCGGATCTCGATGGCTCCTACTGAATTGATAAACTCTCGAAGACTTATCCCGTCAGGCTCCGAACATGATGATGAGCGGAAAGTAATCACGCACAAACTAACAAAGTTTACGAAAAGACCGTGAGCAGTGGTGGATAACGAAAGCAAAGGAAATGGAAAATGCAGCGGCGTTACATAACACTAGACAACTTTTCAAGTAAATAAAAGAAACCGGAGTTAAAAAATCCAGCGTTAGTGAGACGATTTCCCAAAAAGATGGCACGCTTATTAGCTCTCAGTCTAGACGTTTAGAACGGTGGGCTGAACACTTCAAGAAGCGGTTCAGTTGGCCTTCAGCCACTCTAGAACTTCTCACTACTTAAAGACAGCCGGAATGGATAGTCGACTTAGGTCCCCCGTCTCTTGTCGAAGTCGAGAAAGCTATAGCCAATCTAAGGCGAGGCAAAGCAGCAGGACCAGATGGATTATCCTCAGAGGTCTTTAAGGATGGTGGTTCTGTGAAAAGGCCAATTAGGCAAGCAATTGTTTACTTGGTGAAAACAGAGATTGTCATAAAATATTACATACATTACTTCTAATCATCAATTTGAACATCCTTCGCGTTCTCTGGTCCGTGTCGTTTATCGGCTTGCTCCTCTTGGTTGTTCTCGATTCTCCTATGTATTTTAATCATGCTTTACTCCTTGCCACCTCACAACTCACCTCATATGCTGTTTACTGATTCTTTCCAATTTCCCGCGACGCTCTGCTACCTATTACTTATTGATGACCATATGAGTAGTACCCACCACAGTCCCACTTTGACAACTAGGCTGACTGATATTTTGACTAAGGTTTGGGAACTTGACATAATTCTGTCTGACTGGTGTCGATCGTTAATCGTCCCAGTATATAAGAAAGGGTCAAAATCGTCCTGTAATAACCATAGAGGAATTAGTTTGACTAATATAGTGTCTAAAATACTAGCTTCTACAATTGTCAGATGCTTAACTGCAACTCGTGATCTACAAATACGAGAAAATCAGACTGGTTTCAGACCTGGTCGGGGTTGTATAGACCAGATATTCACCATTCGTCAGGTTTTAGGACACAGACATACCTTTCGTTGACCAACTATGGTGGTTTTTCTCGACTTGAAGGCAGCATTCGACTCAGTAGACCCTGAACGTCCTAGTCACGACGTATGGCTCCCCAAACACCCATGTAGCATACAATATGAGGAATGTCTTCAATTTATGAGATGGGAGTTGGCAGGATTTTTCACGCTTGTCTGTGGTTTGCACTGCAGATACGCTTACCTCTCTTTGAAAACATTTGTTTCTCGGATTTTTATACCTCCTGAAATTGTCCGAGCGAATTACACTGAGTTACATAGTAAAAGTTCCATATATTGTTAAGGACACAGGAAGATGTTTCTTTGGCTCGCCACTAATTCTTCTTGCCATATTGCGTTTCAGGTATTTTGTTTCGTACCTGACACTACCAGTGACCTGTTGCTTTCAAACAGAAGGTCACGTATACCTGTTTAAAACAACCATGGTGATAAGATCTGGTCTTGCCGCTTGCGTCTAGATAATGATAATAATTTATTTCCTGACATCAATAGCAATCCATTTTTACAGGCAAGATCACCAAAAATATATCAAACCATAATAAACTAAAAAATACTGCGATAAAGAGACGTCCGAGTTTAAAGCGTATGGCGATGTAATGTGACATCCAGGTGTGTTGGCGACCAGAAATGAAAAGGTTTATATACATTTGTGTATAGTAATCGAACGTACCAGAATTTACAATCCCGAACTGTTAGAAGAAATAGAATTGTACTCACGGGGTGCAGTATTTCTGAAGAGAGATATATATGGTTTATAAAGTTTGGTTGTTTCAAAGCTTGTGAACGTTGTTTGATAGACTCCGCTTTTACAAAGTCAAATTTGTCTAGATGCTTGGACAGTGATTTGGAGAGAGTGTGATCGGTTTTCTATACTGCTCATTGTGTAATGTGGTTTTCTTTTCAGTTCAGTTGCCAGCTAAGTGAAGTGCCAAGTTACATTTGTCGTATAACCAGAGCAACTTCTGACGATTGAACCCACTCTTACGAATGAGAATAAATCAGAAGGCAGTGAAGAATGGGGGAGAAGTTACATTTAATCGTAAATAGACGATCAATGGGATAGCAACGTCTAGGCTGGCAAACTAGACAGAGAGAGATGCTTCCCATGTTGTGTCATGTCGTGTTCTGGTGGTGGCGCATGACATAATGCCTCCAACTAGTCGTGTCTGCTAAAAGAGACATGGCCAGAATCAATGTTGACAGCCCATGCAACTATTTATTTTAGGGATATTTTTCCGCTACAGCTCACCTACCCCCTCCACCCTAATCAGTTCGTGAGGACCTTAAGACGTACTAGCCAAAGGATAAAACCCAATGTGTTAGACATTAGGAAGCATTCCCTTGATAGCTTGCGATGTTGTACAGCTTATGGGCGTCGACGATTACACTAAGGTGTCGTTGCATAAAACATTTTGCATAAAATATATTCTTTTATTTCCGCGTTCTTTTGTTCGTTTCCAGACGGCCTGGAAATCCAAAAAGGAATATTTTCTCGTATATAAAACAAAAATCAGCTCAATACGGCTGCAAAAACATGTAAAAAGCATACCAAAAAGTGAAAAATAATTTTTTTCTGCTCTTTTATATTGATTTTGAAAGAAAATTTACAATACGTAGGGGGTAGGAACTCAGGGGGAGACTCAACAGACATAATATCCGTTCAGGTGTTATGATGCGCAGTTTTTATACTGAATTTTGTTACTTAATTGGAAGAAGTTAGGTATCAGATAATTTGTAGATTCCGCCATTTTAGAGACATAAGACCTGTGTAGCTAGTAAATAATCCCGAAAATAAATAGTTACATAGATCCTCGACATTGATGCTGACCATGTTTATTTTAGAGGACACTACTAGTTAAAGGCGCTCTGTCAGGCATCACTATTAGGTCACGACACGACGTACCGTGGAAAGCATCACTCTCTAGTTTGCCAGCCTAGAAGTTGTTTTCCGATCGCCGCTCTATTCACAACCAAATACAACTTCTCTTCCATCCTTCGTGACTCCTGATTTATTCTCATTCGTAGGAGTGGGTTCAATCGTTGGAAGTTGCCCTGGTAATACCTCAAGCGTAACTTGATCATGTACCGGGTGCACTTCACCAGCTTTTAAAGGAGTGGGAGTGCGTTCTGCTCAACAGAAAAAATGGTTGTTGGTCTAATGATTGTCCTTGATAGTGCTTCACTGAACAGGACGCTGATTTTCAATAAAATACTCCACGTCAGCATTAGGCGTAAGGTACAAAAAGTCCACCTGCTTAGAATACCTCTCCTGTCTTGTCGTTTGGTTTAATCTTATAAATACATTTGAGGAGCCATGTCTGGTCTCAAGTGAAATATTGTTTGCAATAAATGATATGATTTCAACGAAGTTTGGAAGAGCCTAACTTTTTCTCATGTTTGGTGTTATGGGCTTAGTCCGTATACTTTTGTGGTTTTGGATTTTGGCGTATCTTGATGCCTTAAGACATCATCGAAATATGCAGCTACATTTATCTAGCTCACTCCGCAGAAACGCATGCGGGCTTCTGATAGTTGCCTACTATTTAGCAGATTTAGTGTTTCTTAAAATATAAATAAATTTAGGGGGTGTTGCTGGTATTTCTATGTTTAGATCCACTAATCGACCCAGATCACTGTGTAGTAGATATCGTTAACACGGTCAACCGCTATGTATCCAGTTAATGTGATTGTAGTACCCAGTCACTACTTCTATCACAAGCGCAGAACGCGTCGAAACCTGTTGAAATCAATCGAAGTCATTTAATTGAACAATGAAAGGTGAGGTTGCAAATAACATATCTTATATTCGCACCACGTAACCAAATTTTACTCTCTTTAGTTTTATTTTAAGCATTACTTTGACATTTACGCGCTAGGCATTGCTTTATAATTGATATTTGTGTTCTTAGTACCATCATGGGTAGTAGCGGCATAGTGATAGTAATAGCACTATCTCAAGCACTACCAAGGAAGCTAGTCGATTGTAGTAATCCCACAACCCAATCGTTCATCTAGACCGAATAGACTGACAGTGGCCTAAAACCTAGCTCCAGTACCAAGTCCCGTATTTCGATACCTAACCAC
Source organism: Schistosoma mekongi (assembly GCA_034768735.1). Taxonomy (NCBI): domain Eukaryota; kingdom Metazoa; phylum Platyhelminthes; class Trematoda; order Strigeidida; family Schistosomatidae; genus Schistosoma; species Schistosoma mekongi. The sequence goes on along the minus strand of CM068305.1, from coordinate 33,989,078 downwards.
TAGCTTCTGGTCAACACTCATGGAATGGTAAACTCGCATTTAGGCTGAACATCCGGCACCAGCTAAAAGGATTTCATTGGAACATACAGCGATGATCCAACTTATAATAATAAGGAACCTAGCTTACCCATCTTGGGGAGAGAGAGGGGACCATGGAGAGCCACCGCAGCAACTAAATTAACAACAGGGCGAAAGATGATAATGGTAACTTCAATATTTGTCACGCTGTAGCAAGGGAGATCGAAATAACATTCGACTTCAACTGATCTTCATCGACCATGTATTTAAAACCAAAAGCTTATGCTATAATAACACTTAAATGATTTATAAACTGTCCTGTAGCTAGGCCTCATACCAACATAGTTATACCGTTTTTACAAGATCAGGAAATCTGAAGTGGGCTGCTCTCCAATATTCATGATTTTTCTAGACCCGAGAAAATGTCAGGGAGTGATTTTTATATAACAGAAACAGTCAAAAAACCCCAACTTTTGGGTTAGAACCTGACAGATCATGATATGTACAGGAAGCTGCAAATACATCCAGCAAACAATGTCGAAATAACTTCCAAGAAATCCCGAGCTGAAATGTGATGCTCCAAATTAACGTCACACCCAGGATGTACAGTACTGGCAGGTGGCTACCTCGCCAACTTGTAGAAACCAATGTAGATAGGCAACAGTGATGCGCAGTCACTACGTTGATGACTGTTTCGACTCTAACACTCTCAGAAAGTTAATGACCTGCTTTTAAAGTCAGAAGTGCTGCGTCAATTATTGCCATACTGCAGAAAAACAGAAACAATAATATTTTTTGCGAAAACCGTGTTTCTGATTTGGCAACAGAACGAGATTAAGGTCTAACCCTTTAAGAACATTCCTGATAAAAACGATAACTACAGGGGGTTGCAGCCAAATCCTACGCTTTATTGTGTTATGAGATAGTTTGGGATGTTTATTTTTGAACTTTTACTCATCACTATTGTAGCTTACATCTCATCATATCTCGATGTACACGACAGATTCTTCGTCGCTTTTGTGCAGGAAGCGAGTATGCTGGAAAGAAAACGGGGTACAAATCGGTCACAGGTCTCAGTCTAAAAAGTTCGGAAACCTGCTATGCTTGCTTGGCTTACTACCACTTAGGAAAGAAAGAATAAGGAGTGGCTTAATAATAGCTTGCCAAGTCCTAAACAACCCAACCCACCTGTCTAAGACAATCCTTCCTTGAATTTCTTACAGTCCACAATTAGGCACCGACCAAAGATTCACTAACCAGAGAATGAATACTCTGAGCAGACTGTACTTTTTCTCACTAATGGTCATCTCGGTCTACAGTGCTCTACCAATTTCTGTGACCTCAACTTACGATCTTGTAAAGGCGGTTAGGCAAATAGGTGTACACACATAGTTCCATCCACCCCTTGGAACAAGGGCTGACCACGCTTAATTAGCTCTTTTTACACCACTTGCCTATTACTATCGTATATACCACCACTGTCAATCCGCATTATTCATATACTCATCTCACTATTATTTCCTCATTTTAACCTGGCTTTCCACTAACTTCCACCTTAATACTTTATTACTTACTCATGCTCAATTAATTTTTTGTATCTATATGCTTCGCATTAGTATTCTACAACGCCTGCCTGAAAACCAACTAACCAACTGTCCAGTAACGTGATAACTGGTGGTTCGAGCAAACACACGTCTCTGGAAGCAATACTCACCCACTCTTATGTGACCGGATACGACAACTAAGGCTATCCAGCCTGAGCTACAGACGGTTGAATAGAGACCTCATCACCGTATACGACATATCCAGCTGGCCTGAACACCCAAATACAAGCATACTGGCCGCCACACATACCCATGCATCTCAAATAAACCCACGAAATATTGCTCATCAGAGAGTACGAACACATGGAGAGCGAATGTATTGTCATTAAGAACTTACTACACCTGGAGCGCGCTATCAGAGGAAGTAGCTGCAGCCTCCACCTTGGCCAGTTACAAAAGAAAGCAAGACGACTATGTACACTAATACGGTACACCTAAAGCCTCCTGGAACAGGGGCTGAAAACTCTATATTATTTCCAAACCTTGAACGTTAGCACTATCAACAATCAACGTTTTTGAGTTATTCGTTTAAACTTTACTCACGAATTTGAGTATCTATGACGTGTCTAGGGGAAGGAGATTAGTGCACTACAGGGGTCATATAAAAGTAAATGAAGGGCAAAGAGAAAATTTTGATGGAGGAAAGTAAAATTAAGCGAAAATAAGAGAAGACCAGTCGAGACTACCAGGTATAAGGCGACCGTGAAGTTAGCAACTAACGAAAGAAATCGCAGACCTGGGATCGAAACCGCTAAACTTAAGATACGAGTACGAGTACCAATCAGTTTGATGTAGCTCGTCATTTAGATGTTGGGATTTTCAGTGATACCAGTCAACAGGCTAGCTGCATCAAGTGGAGTCAGACAGCTAAAACCCCTACACCGGATATTTCAAAAGACCCTGATCCCCATCTCGACACCAAGACAGAAGTATAAAGAGACCGACCGGTTTAGGCCAGCTTGTCAATATGATATTGGAACAGGCGTATTCCTGTGGTGCGGAATATAATTTACACGACGTTCAAGGACACCGAAGGCGGACTGGTGAGTTGCAGTTAGTAGGCTTTGGTTATTTGGCTTATTGATCTGTTATTCAAATGTATTGGGTCACGAGAGTCTAAATTCTAGTTCCAGCGAATTCTCAATATGTTCAAATTACTTGACGGCACGGCATACAACCGAGACCTAGCGATCGCTGCAACAGTTGAAGACATTTACAAACGTTCTTTATTTATGAATTGTGCTTGTATCTTAGCCATTTGCGAAACTAAACCTGCATTTATATACTACATATACAGAAAATAAGTATTATTTCCTGATTGCTATTAAAAGGATACTTACTAACGCGTTCCATTCGTAACAATCAAAATCCTTATGAGAATCTAGTAAATTTACTTTGTAGAGGTATTCACAATACAAGTGAACTTTTACGTGCTGAAAATACACGTAAGAATGGATATTTGGGCCACTTACTTGTTACTTTCCTAAAACTATGCTGCTATATCCTACTACTTTATCACTTTGACTGGCCGTCCCTACCTTCCATTTTGCATTAGCGGTATGCATACTACATCTAGCTCTCCATTTTCAAATCTGCATCCTTGTTTTTCCAGAGAACTTACGCAAAGGACGTACAGATTCTCACGTTTACGCCATCTCTTACATCTGTGTCAGTGTTGGAAAGCCTGTACAATAAACTTTTGCCAGCTGTTTAGAGGAAGAGTAGCAAATGAGTCTTAATAAACATTGGGACCAATTAATCCTATTTTCCATGTTAATTGAACTTGCTCTCTGTAAATGTAGTTAACTAAGTAGTAATTCTTGACATAGTCTAGGCAAAATGCTTTCAGTAACACCCCATCTACACTTTAAAACATGGAATTAACTTTGGAGCAAGTTTACTGAACACTTACCCATACGAGAAATGTGTGGATCTAATATTTTTGAATGTGTATTTGCTTTCAAGCGATTCATTACGACAGTGGAGTATAATTTTACTGTCGTGTTAACTGTAAGCTGACATCTACTTCCTTATCTATTACGTAGTTGCTGGAAAGAATATTGATACAGTAGAGCTATAACTTGCATCTGATTGGTAGTTCGTGAACCAAGTCAATTGCAATGCCGTGTATCACACGTCAGACACAAGCAAAATAGAAACATGTGTGCATCGGTCCAAGCTGCAGCTAAATGAATACCCAAGTTGTAGAAGTAGCACAGATCATAAGGGAAACTAGAAAATATATCCCGACGAAAACTAATTCGTGCAAAGGCATGAAATAATCTTAAAAATCAGGAGTGAAGACAAGGATTGAATGCATCTGCATCGATACGACTGCTTCTGAGCCCACAGTTCACAGCCACTAATTACAATAATTGCATGGACCCCAATAAGGTAGTTCGCATCCACGTATATAGTTAAGACTCTTAATCAGTGCTCGCTGCACGCGTGTGAATACATAATATTACCCAGATACTGAGGATATTGTCGGGGATCGGGTCATAGCTCGCACCTAGTTAATTAAAAAACTTGTCTATACATTTCCAATCTCACGAACCCCCCCCTCAGCAATGTACTAGAACGTTCCAACCTTTCTCTATATAGATAAAGTTGATAACTCCCGCCAGTCATTAATATTTCTGCTGGGATACTGCCTCTACCAACTGTAGGCATATATATTTTAAACGTATAATATGGGATTACGTTAACCAGTTAGTGCTTTAGTGAGAAAATTGCTAGATCATGTTTAGTAATTAATAAGTACAAACAGTAAATAAGCCATAATTATAAACTTTGATCTACATTTGAAGAAAATCATGCTCGAGGTACTGATGCCGTTAACTGTTGGATTAATATGGGGAAGTACTAATGTCGGCATGAAATACCACCCCAATAAAATGCACAAAGTAAGGATTAACATCGGATGAATTTTAGTGTAGTTCCTAGCGTTTTTCCTCCTTAACCAGTGTGCTTCAATATTGCTTATGTGCGGATTCAAATATACACGTAAATATTTATAAATAAAACTCTTTTTTAGGGTTATCAAAAGGTGTAGCTATTGCGAATTCAACAGCTTTATTGGCCTCGGCGCTTACAAGCTCCTGTATTTATCATGAAAAAATTGGACTGTGCGGTATGTTAGTATCAAAGTTTATTTAGTTTATAAACGTTTAGGATTTATCGGGGTTATACTTATATGTGCAGGAACTGGTCTACTCAACAGCTGATCAGGATTATGAGAATTCGCACTATTTTCTAAAACCATTTATATACGTTTGCGCGCTTGAATATATATATATTTTAACTATAAAATGGATAGAAATTCGCAATACTGAAATAATTAATTGAAAGTTACACTGCTCATTATGGCTGTCCATTAAAGTCTACTAAACAAAAGTTCATAATAGATATGGAGTTAAGAAGAGATACAATCCACCGGTAAACCAATGTTACACAAACAAATCCGAGTCCTATTATTGTAACCGCCCACGATAAGAATAAGTAAACACTCTTTGGTTCAAACGAAAATTGGGGAGAGTTCTTGTAATCGGATGGAAGGACACGCAGTGGCACACGTGGTAAAAGGCCTAAAAACGTGCCAGAAAGTATATCAAGAAACAGCATAAACTAAATAATAGCCCTTTGCTTAACTGTAAATACAGCATATGTACAATATGAACTACTGTTCAACATTTGTGAGATAAGTGGAACATTCAATCTCCTCTGTGGTAATACTAGGAGAAATATATCAAGTGGCTGTGGCAAGAAATACTAATGCTTTGTGTTTCTACTTAGGGAATGGCCTAAGCTACACTCCCTATACATTCAGATTTAGAGGACAATGCAATCAGTATAAAAATGTATGGCTTTGTATTACCAGATATCGGAGTTTAAGTAGTAAACTAGGTTATAAGCTACTATACAAACTTAATTTTGTAATTAAAGGTTCCAACTTACGCATATTTGACCAGATGAAGTCAACCATTTCGCCCAGATCGATATCTGAACCAGAATACTCGATGTAAACTTTTCCGTTAACAATAATCTTCAGTTTTGGCACAAACAACATACGCAAACTCCATTTATGAGATACATAGTCTTCCACTTTGATGCCGTAAACTGGTAGTTGGGGATATGCTCGTGCTAAGGCATTTATGTAGGGTAGCGACGCCTCAGAAAACCGACAAGTGGTAGAGAAAATGAATAGAATATAGCATTCATGTAAGTTGGGTTGGTCAGCATGTTTAGCGTGGTATCCAGGTTGCCAAGGAAGCTGAGAGTTGGGCCAAGAGTTGAATAAGGCTGATAGTTCTGACTTATGCAGAAATTTTATGTGAGTGGCGCTACCATTTATCCAGTTATATTTTTGAAGTTTACATTGTGGAACAATAGACGATTGTCCCGGCGTAGACATCTGGAGTGACCATCCAGTTTTGAAGAAATGAGTGTCTGTTATAAATAGGATAGACAAAGATAAACATTCTTTACACAAGAGCACAAGTCACTTGTGTAAATTATCAAAAATAAGCAATGCTCATTTAGAAAATAAAACGACGATTTTTATACCACTGATGAACTGGTAAAAGGCTAAATCAGTAATTCATTTAATAGGTTACATATATAAGATATATACAAACTCTGTAAAAGCGACAAGTATTAAGACCAAATACAAGTCCTACGCAATAACTCCTGTCGACAATTGTCCGAATTAAGCTAAGATTAAATACAACTTTGAGGAACGATGCAATACAAGTATAGTATTTTGTCCTTTAAATCTTCTAATGCAAGATTATAAAAATGCAATCCGGAGATATGAGATCAGTCGATGCATTACGAGTACATGGACGCGTTAAGATATCCAACTAGGGCATAAGAGGACCATTTTGTTCTGGATGCCAATATGTCGGCAGGATCATTATTAGTTGCCACTGTCTGTCACAGAACAGATAATAGTGACCGTCTCTCGAGATGAAGCCCTGATAATATTTTTAGCACCAACTTAGAGCGTAAGGAGGGGTCTTATGACTCGGCAACACAAAATGGACAACGATAGCAACAGAGGTCCCTTAGGGGACTCCCCTCCCTTCTGCAGCGTATGCCTAAAATCCGACTAGATAAGCTTGGCAAAAACCCAGACATCTGCCAACAACATAAGAGGTTGGGAAGGATCAGTGGATTCCAATAACGTTTATGGAGATGATAGTTAATTAAAGACCTACCTTCGTAAGTTCAGAAAACAATAAAAGTCGGCAAGTGGACACAAACCTCCGAGAATTCTACTCAATTATCGTGAGTAAAAGTGCACAACGAAAACTAAAGACGGAAAAGGCAACGACGCTTGGAAATGCTATATAATTATCCTGGTTCATTGAGAAAATAGGTATTACTAAGTCAGTAAAAAAATCGAGACAATTCTGAAGGGTGGAACTATGATTCATTAGTCCCACCGAATCAGGACGGACATAATGCTGTGAAGGACAAGTGAATTTGTGTTCTTCCATTTCGAGGCAACCTGAGTGGTAGTTTAATACAAGGTCTCCAAATCCTAGCGAAATAGAAAGGAGGGAGTGGTAGGACCTGATAGATTAACCCAGAGTTCCTCAATAGTGACGGTGTGAGTTTAAAGGTTAAGTTGGTCGAGATCGTAAATAGCTTAGGAATGGGGGAAGGGGAGGAATCTTATCTAGCTAGTTTTGGTCGCGTATCATCACAGTTTGTAAAAAACTATTAACCTTCTTATGATAAGTCGAGAGAAATCGGTTTGGCCAATACGAACCAGAAAACTAATCTCTAGTAATTCGTAATCAATAAACGAGGTGAGCTCCAGGCCCAAGTGCGGATGCGTTGGTTAATTAGTTACCTATCTTCAGATTCTACAATATGGACTTGGGTTATATACTAACCCATTCGCCCGATTTTTAGTCGTATTTCTTGACTTTGAGGTGACACTTAACGTCGTAGATCGATAGGTTGCGTGGAAGTGTTAGTCATTAAAAGCATACTGAGGAAGTGGAGGAGACTTGCGAAAGATCTGCAATTGGACACTACAGTCACAGGTTACTACAAACGGTCACAGCAAATGGTAAAATCGACAGGTATTCTTCAGTACTACCCCTCCTTTAGTTAATTTTGTCGTGGATATTTCTCTAGAAATGACACTCCATCTAACATTTTAGGGAATAATTGTCGCTCTGAAATCTCAACATAATATGTAGATGACAATGCTCAGCGAATGTGAAACGTGGCTAATAAAACTAAAAGGCGTGCATAGATTGCAGATTCCTTGCTACGGGTGTTCTCGAAAAACTGCTCGTATATTATAAAACAGCCAAAGGTTAATGCTGACGTTAGGCATGCATTATTGGATAAAGATGGGAAATTTATTGATGAGGTTGTGAATCATCACCAACCGATGCTACTGTGTTGTGCTCATTATATATCCAATTATCGAATCCACGTAATTCTTACTGATTTTTAAATCCCTTGTTACTTATCTCGTAATTTCATTAAGCAATGGCAACTTGAGGAAATGCATATGTGTACCAAGCTTTACGTTGATTGCGATTGGCTGTCATTTTTATAATGTCTACAAAGCCAAGTACAATCTGCATAATCTACACAATTACGATCATGAAGTATTTTGCACGTATAGTCTACACAATAGCTGCTTAGTTGGCACAAGCACAAACTAAATGAGATAGAAGCTTTTGTAGCATGAATGTTGCATACATAATAGAGAAACCAAATGACTACATGATATACTTAAAAATTAACTTAGGGTACAATTTCGTATATTGTACAACATAAACGGATTACATGCTGTTTTATTTATGTACACTGTCTTGCTACAAACTAAGCCATGGTAACTTCCGTTAACGAGTAGATAAATCAATGAGTCACTCGAATTTTTAGTGCTGAGGCTTTATTCTTGTTTAAACTTTTTGCTTTGGATTTACACAGGCCTTCTAGAATCGGTATCGTTTACTGTACACAACTGGATGTATTCATTAATATCACATCAAAGTCTTTATGTGATTGCATTGCTTACTTTCCAAATCTATTTTTATTGGTGAACATTCTATCTGATCAAATTCTACATTATACCAATAATTCTAAATAATCAAACTTACGTGTATATATGTAGTTGATGAGGAAGCGATGATATAATAGGAAATGACTATATTTTACGAACGTTGTCTTCGCTTTATTCCTTAGTAATGCTTAACAATGAATCAACTTAATTGAACAGATGATCACACAAAGTGCAGTAATCAAAAATAGTATTTATATAAAACGCTACGCACTGAGTAAGTACTTGGACAAGGATAAATTTAAACTTAATTTTGTTTTATTGAGTGATTAACGGACGGAGGAATCGACCAGGACAAATCATGTTAATTAACCGCCTAAAGGTAAATCGTATGGTTATGGAGACATTTGTTTCATCACCTAATGCGAGTTAGGTATTCTTGTTAATATTAAAAAGCGGAAATATGTGACTAGGCAGAACCTTATTTACAACTGTTTTGTTTAGTGTATTTCGTAAAATCGATAGCACAGTGGTTTACGAAAATGACCTCAAATAAGTCTAAATCCTGCTTTACTACTCAATTTCGGACAGTCTGGTAGTATCCCGAGTAGTCTCGAAAGATTTCTCAAATCGAAGTACATGGACTTGTACTTCATAGATGAATTTACTAGTATCTACAAATTACTAACACTGGGCATAACAGCGATAGACAGTCCAATAAAAAGGAATCGAGTAGGTGCAATTAATGATGAGTGTATCAAGACCCACTTCAGTAGTTCACACTCCTACGTATGAAGCTATTTGTTCTTCATGTAAATATACGCAATATTACTGTATGGCAATTTAGTAGCTGAAGATTAATTAAACACTTTGCCTAATTGATCTAAGACATGGCCAACGCGATATTGGTATTAGCGCTAATAGAACATGCAGATAGCAACGTCCATCAAACTAGGGGTAACTGTATATGGATTTACAACTATCACTGACTGAAGTTACAGGGAGTCGTAGGTTAGAGACCACATGTCGTGCAATCGAAAATAAATGTTTGTAGACAGAGTGGGTGTTAAGATGACTTTTACGAAGGGAGATAGACACAAAGAAGCATTAATAAAATTTGTACTAATGAAATGTGTGCAGGTGTGGCAAGAGACCTGTTTAGAGTAAATCAGAGCTCCTACAATTACTCGGATGGAAGGTTACAACGGACACTCCCATGGTTGACCTGTTTACACTAGCATTTATACACAGAATACAAAGAAATGAACTGGGAGGCAACTTGGCAAGTTTATAGCTGGAACCAGGTCAGATTCAGGAAAATAATATGAACTGGAAGACGGCTACTTGAAAAAATCCTGTTCACGTTCCTAATTTGAACGTTTACCAAAGATTAGATGCAGCAAAAGATAACTGAATTAACCGAATGGGCATGACCAGAAATATTAGGGATACAAAAGCGATATTTAGAGAAACTACTCCCGAAGCTGTTTCTAAAGAAGTCTCACTGAAGTCCATGTCAGGAAGGATGCTGCAGGGAAAGCACCGTTTGAACGTATACACGTGAAGGATAAAATTCCCCCAAACGACTGACAAGATCAGTGAAAAGGACTCCCTCTCAAAGTGCAGTAAGAGCTAAACTAAAACGTAGTAACCCGAATATCGCCTTCGTCTCCGACAGATTTGTTGCTTAAGCCTTTTTAATTAAATTAAATTTCGAAATCATACTTACGCCAATTTATACTACTTTGAATGTTTTTTACTCGGAAACTTGGATAATTTTTGTTATGTGGATCATTTCGTGAATCTGTTTCAAAATCACTAAAAACACCATAAATAAGCAAGAGTATGAGAGCAGATACAAATATGAGATTTATGCTCATGTACAAGGTCCATGTGAAGGTTAAACTCCTGCTTTAACATCCAATATCCAATATCCTTACGACGAGCTTCTTTAAACCAATTTTATTCTTCGCACCTGCATCTTGGTGTTTAGGCGAGGTCTCGGATCTTTGGTAGTATTCACTAAGACGTTTAAGCAACACTTTAGCGTTATACCCTCCACTTGAATCCAATATTTATGTTATGAGTTATATTGCACTACCTGATTTCTTTGTGCTCGCTTCCTGAGTGTAACGGCTTAGGTTCCTGGTCTACGGTTTCTTCCAGTAGTCGGATGATTATAAGATCTTTCCTGCCCTGGCAATTCCAGGTGGGTTTATTAACATTTTTTCGTCGTTTTAAATTATCTCTTCATTTTTATTTCATTCTTTTTAAAACCCCTTGTAATACACTAATCTCCGTCCTTTTGTTCTGTCACAGATGCTCAAATTCGTCAGTAAGGCTTTAAAGAATAACGTTAAAGGGATTGTATCAGTAAATAATCCCTTAAATAAATAGTTGTGTAGGGGTAAATAATCCCCCAAAATAAATAGTTACATAGGTCCTCGACATAGATGCTGACCATGTTTGTTTTAGCGGACACTACTAGTTAAAGGCTCTCGGTCACGCATCATCACCAGACCACGTCACACCGTACCGTGGAAAGCATCTGTCTCCAGTTTGCCAGCCTAGACGTTGCTATCCCATTGATCGTCTATTTACGATTAAATGTAACTTCTCCTCCATTTTTCATTGCCTTCTGATTTATTCTCATTCGTGAGAGTGGATTCAATCGTTAGAAGTTGCCCTGGTAATACCTCAAGCGTAACATGGTCATATATCGGGTGCACTTCAGTTGCATAGGCTCTCGTCAATGATTTTAACAATGCTTGTTTTAGCGAACACGGCAAGTTGAAGGTGCTTGGCCACACATCACCACCAGATCGCGACACGACACGACGTGGGAAGCAACTTTCTCTAGTTAGCCAGCCTATACGTAGCTATCCCTTAAAATAACTACTCACTACCATAATATAATGTCTCCTACATCCCTCACTGCCTTCTGATTTGTTCTCATTCGTACATGTGAGCTTAGTTAGAATTTGCTCTGGTTATATGGCAAACGTAACTTTGTCATATACCTGGTGCACTTCAAGATGAAGGTTGATGGTGCTAAAGTTCAAGGTTTGGAAATAATATAGAGTTTTCAGCCCCTGTTCCAGGAGGCTTTAGGTGTACCGTATTAGTGTACATAGTCGTCTTGCTTTCTTTTGTAACTGGCCAAGGTGGAGGCCGCAGCTACTTCCTCTGATAGCGCGCTCCAGGTGTAGTAAGTTCTTAATGACAATACATTCGCTCTCCATGTGTTCGTACTCTCTGATGAGCAATATTTCGTGGGTTTATTTGAGATGCATGGGTATGTGTGGCGGCCAGTATGCTTGTATTTGGGTGTTCAGGCCAGCTGGATATGTCGTATACGGTGATGAGGTCTCTATTCAACCGTCTGTAGCTCAGGCTGGACAGCCCCAGTTGTCGTAGCCGGTAAAGCATTATTTGTTCAAAAGCCCGGTTAGGCATTTTGTTGGTCGCTTTTGGACTCTCCGGAAGGTTTGTATCCGTTTCGAGGGTTGGGAGTGCGACTGTATTGTGGTTTTCTAAAAGCGGTCTTGTGTATGCCCTTAATATTGTGAGAAACAGGTCTGCGTCAACATAACCAGCTACCTACGGACTCGGTGCAACCTGGTGTATACTTTCGTGACATACATATTATGGTTTTTCATAGTTTTTAACCTGTCGGTGAGGGTTAGGCCTAGGTCTCGCATCCTGTAGGTACTAGTTATTCGTTGCCCACCTAGGTAATAGACTGGTTGAGTGCCATCTGGAGTGTGATAGCTCATTACATGGTGTTTTTGTGACCGTTGTTCTCTGTCCACTCCTTTATCCTAGACAGGTTCTATTGTAAAAGTTTTCAGTTTCCATCCTCTCTAACAGCTCTCTACAGTTTTACGTTGTTCGCGTATATAAGAATAGACGAGAGAATAATTAGTGTGTGTGGGGGGCCATTTATGAAAATCGGAAGCATCAGTGGCCAGAAAATCAAACCCTGTGTTGCTTCAAATGAGGCCGGCCTCTAGTGTGAGGACACTTTGTTCACCTTAGTATAGAAGTTTCGCCTCCTCTGGTAATTCTGTAGCCAAGAGAGTAATGGTTCTGTGCATCCCATTGTTACTGCCTTACGGATCAGGAAGCTATGGAGTAGTGTCGAACTCTTTTGCGAAGTCCTGGACTATCGAGTGAACCTGGATGTTTGTGACCCAGCGGGATGTCTAGTCGTCTTAGGTCAGAAGGATATTTGTGTTGCAGGGCCTGTTTTGTCAGAAGCCCTGTTATGCTTCACGCAGTAGGTTGCGATCGTCGACAACTTTCCGTACCTGAGCACCCTTATTACTTTCCGAAACGTTTGAAAGTATTGGGTGCATTAACACCTGCCTATAGTAAGCGGGATTCACTCCACTTTCTCCTTTATGGGTTGGAAATATAATTGTCCGCTAACTTTTTTCTGACAACCTTTTTGATTTAAATGAGTGATGGAAGAGTTTGGTGATTGGGTTGCTCTGTGCTTCGGTTCACTCCCTTTATATTGCTGGTCTCTTGTCGAAACTCTGATATCTGTTTGACTTCATTTAGAAATCATTACTATTATTCTGAAATTTATTACAGACTTCACACTAGTTCACAGGCATGGTACATAATGATACAGGTAGGCTAACTGTTACACAGTAAAACATGAATTTTAACAGGAATAAGTGCTCGAATAGCAATTACGTTTACAGAACACTATTTTCTTGTGCACGGAGATTAAATATTAGCAAAAAATCGTCAGCCATCTGCTGGAATATAATTTGTAATCCTTGGTGTCCAGGGATTCATGAGTAGAAAATACTTACATATATATGCAATCACTTCGAGTAAGGAGTGTCATAAACGTGGAGCGTTTTGTTGTAAGCCAATACAAAATTGTTGGATAGCTCTGCAGTCTCTCGACACGCCTTACCATCCCTATTCGTGATATACATCTGTTACTCGAAGCTGAGTGGATGACGCGTTCCGATTCCAAGAGAGATCCTCCATTTGTTTCAGGCTTTTGTTTCTCCTGAAGTAGTCGCACTATACCTCTTCTCAACCAGGAAGCTCCCTTGTCTAATCTGTTTGTAACTACGCGGGCCATTGTTAGATATGGTTTCTGAAATTATTTGTTAATGGCTTCCATTGCCCACCTACAGATAGGTGAAGCAATTCCCGATGCAGCTTGGCATGTCGTAATTGCTCAAACAGGTCTGTTTAATTCTCATTCCTGCAAATGAGACAGAAAAAAACTATCGTTTCAAGGTAGCCTCTAGCCAGTGGCGACGTTGAAGCCCACTGTTATGCTGTCTTTGTTCCAAATCGGCCAATGTACTTGATTGCCTTTGACCAAAAAATCAATTTCTTGCTATCAGGCAGTCCGACCTTGATGGTATTTAGCCACAACTCCATCTCATGTGGCTTACTATGTGATCGAATAGGCCTCAACTGCTTATGGTTACCATGATCAGTTTGTAAAATCATTCCATCGGCGTCGTGCACCATGGGTGTGTTTAAATCGCCCGTAGTGACTACCTGGTCACACTAAAGTTGCGGATGGTCTCAACAGTTTTTGGAAGATTTGTCCCTATTTTCGGGGTCGCCTACAGAGTGGCCTATATATGCCTCTTGTCCTTCAATACGAGGTACCACAAAACGCACTCTGGGAGGTCACCGGGGATAAATTGTAAGAGAATAGTGGTAATAGGGTTGTTAATGATATATACCACTACACTGAATTCCTCAGCGTACACCCTGTCCAACTTGAATAGTAATAATAGTTTAATCCCAAGTAGCATCTTGTACATGAGAGCAAACTAGTTTACATGCATGACTTGAATGATATGGGCTGTTTTTAATAGGCTTCTGGTAGAGTCATTCGTGGAATTCAGGCTAAATGAATACATTAATTAATTAACAGACTGTTACTAAACCTTACTGTTTTCTGTCTTCCTCCCAAGAAAGATGCAAACCATGAGTGAAGTGGATCTTTGACCCCATATGACTTAAGTTTAATGAGCAGTCGTTTGTGAGGGACTTTGTCAAAAGGTTTACTGAAGTCGAAAAATAAACCGGACACCAGGAGTTCTTTGTCTCATTGTGTAGTTATGCCATCTAGATAGTCTAACAAGCATGTGTCACGTGACCTATTCTTTAAGCATACATTTCGGAATCCTTGGTTTAGTATATCTTAAAGGTGTGACTATGTCAAGCGCATCATAAGTGTTAGAGTTGAGTATACCAGTTAGTTTGTTAACATCGTCTCCCGTGAAGTAGTTGTTCCAGTCAAGACATTTGAAGTAAGTCCTAAAGCTCATCCGGTCTATTCTGCGGAAGTGTATGCCAGGTATTGTAACCGGACATTTATACGTTGTAGTCTCTAAGTCAAAGGTGCACGTGAAAATATTGTGGTCACTACTTGGGATTGTTTCCCTATACGCACGGTACATGGGGTGAGTTCATTTGTAAAAACTAAATTCAAGATATTTTTATATCTGTTAGGGCTACGGACATACTGTGACCAACCACCAAGCTCTAAGATTGGGATACAGTAGGTCTCATAACAATCCACATTGAGTCTTGTAATTTATTTAAGCTTGTTGTATCAAACAGAAGTGAGTTTAACTTTGCATTAACATATACAAGACAACCCCCTCCACGTCCATGTAGCCTGTCACTACGATACAGATTATAATTATCAAGGGACATACTTAGATCAGAGACGTTAGGGATAGTCCATGTCTCAGTTACCATAATAAGTGATGGTTGGCAGACTGATGCAAACAGAGCGAAGCCAATCATTTTGTTGCATACTGATCGTGAGTTAAGTAGACTTAGACTGAGCTAGTGGCCAATGAAGTTGGAGCAATTTAAAGAGCCATGGATAAAGGCGTTGGGTTTAGGATTCTGGATGAGATTGTGACTTGGTATTAGTTGTTGAGTTTCGCATCGTAGGTAGTGGGTGGTCGCTCTGCAGTCTCAATGTTTCGGTCGTCACTGCCATTGTCGTTTTTTACGCACAAAGTGTTTGTGATAAGTGAAGACGGTGCATTGAGGTTGGTTACTTAGTAGTGGTAGATCTGGAAGTTGGCGGTGTTTGTGCTCGTCATCAGTTGTTGACTTAGCAATGGCTGCGGGGGGCAATGAGTAGGGGTTGGAATGATAGTGAATTGTTGTACGAGGATACTCTAAAAAATGATTCGAGTTTGCACACGTGGCATAGGGATCATAGTAATTTGGTAGTGAGTTTTGGGAAGCAGCCAAGTAGTTGTAGTCACGCAATTTACTGTAAGAAAGTATATAGGTTGTAAATTTCCATGTCTAGAAGGGCTCTTATGTTGGTAGAGCGGGTAATATACCAGGTTAAAATTATTCCCAGTATCTGGTTGGGATAGAAACATTAGAGGTAGATGAGGGAGACTTTTCCGTCTGGAATCGGCCTTCAGATTCATTTGCACATGGTGCTGTGACGCAGTTGCATGCGTCATTCTATAGCTTTTAAAGTATATGTGCAAGGGAACAGATATAGGGTGAGAGGAGAAGAATCGCTTGTTGTTGTTCTTAGCACTTTCCTTGAAATCTAGTGATCCAAATATATTGTGCCTAGCTGTCTGGAGTTTGTTACTTATTTTATTACTCTGAATGTTAAGGATGGGGCTAAGCTAGACCTTATTGATAGGGAGAGCATTATGCCTGCTGTAAGAATGAGGTATGAATTTTGTTGCTGTTTTAATGGTATGATGGTGGATTATGTTGTATGGTTGTAGCCTGTTCTCCTCTTTATTTTGTGAGATAATTGTACTACCCGTGAGAGTGATGTCTAAGTCTACTAGGTCGCTGCCATTCTCGTTGGTTGTAAGAGATGTTGTGGTGTGTATTTATACTAGGTAGAGTTGTGGATATGGATAGGCTGGGTGGCGTGCAGAGTCTTGGTGGTGGTGTACTACCACTAGGGTGCGTCGTATACTTTGTTTTGGAAATTTTTTTAGTGGTTAATTCTAACTTGCAATCCATAGGAAATTGTTTGCTGTCATATGATGTATAAATAGCATTTTGACACTAAACGAGAATGTTTTTGCCAGGAGTGGTTGGGTATGAGCTGATAGAAAGCTCAGAAAAAGGACTACCAGAAAGATTTCTGAGCAATTCATCGCCAACAAAGACAGGTAACTTTTCTTTGGGAGCTACTGGTGTAGATGAAATACAGAACGTCTGAGAAGTACACCCAGATGGAACACGTCTATTTGCCACGGTCGGAACAGGGATAGATGATGATCCCGAAGGTTTGGGCGCATCAACCCAATCATCAAAAAGGCCACCACCATCCTTATTTACTCCAATGTTCGGCTCGCACGTAGACTGGTAAGTGTGGAAAAGCGCCACAGAATGAAAGATTTGAGACCATGCTGGATCAGATACCCGTCGAGGTTGAAATGAATTTGTATCATACCTAGAGGATTTAAAGCTAAGATCACCACACTTAGAAGAAATGGAATATCCCGCACATGACTGACTGGCTTTACATGGTGACTGAGTATGAAGTATCGGAGTGACTTCCATCTTTGATGCCTCATCAATCAAATTATTTGCTGGGAAATTTGAAAGTACATTGTCAACTTGATCTTGTGCAGTGTTCATTGTAGAGCCCATGGAGACTGAAGCCGTAAGACTGATTAGTTTTGATTAGTCCTTAATTTTAGTGCAATCTTTTGACGCCTTTGAGATGTTGAAGTAAGATGGGTCATTTTGGGATTCAGAAGTAGAATTTTGAGCTTTGCTTGATGAATCACCACAAGGATTACGAGCATCGACAATGTTTGGAGTTGTATTGGCAAGATATTTCACTGTTTTATCCCGAAAATCTTCCTATTAGGAAAAATATAGAAGCAATGAATAAAGAGAAAAATATAGATCAACATTACTGGAAGACAGAATTAAATTATCTTTGTACAAAAGCCACAGTAAACTGAATTTGCCTGTTTCGCTAATTTCAGAGAAGCTTGGTAAGCCATCTGACAACAGTGGTCTGACACAAATAACTCCCTTGGAAAAATCACTTCGTACTCAAAACTAAATACTCCTAATAAAACATTAGGATTGGAATGACGATCCGTCAAAAATGTTTTCAATATGTGCAAGTAAAAAAATCAACTAGAGCAAATAGAAAAAGCAAGACATATTTAGGCCTGTTAATATTTGATTTAAATCTCATGTTGATTTTATGACAATGTGCCTGGAATATAACGAGATTATCTTAAACTAATTGAAAAGTGCCTACCACTAACTTCCGTCAATCGAAGGCAAATGTAATGTAAACATTTTCAGCTTTTATAGCTGTACTAACCTAATACTTTACTCGACTGAAAAAATGAGACGAACTTTCCTGCATAAAGAAGCCACACGATTAATGAATTAGCCAAAAACGTTAATACATAAGTACCACAGAAAAGTAATTTAAGAATAAGGATTTCAAAATTCTACTATCACTTTAGCTTGGACAAAATGAGCCTCCATTACTAATTTCGAGTTGCAAACCAGATTGATAGCTACTATCACGGTACAGTGATAGGAAATAACTATCACACTGTCTGTGTTAATATGAACTAACTGGAACACTCGTTTCTTTTAGATCTTCCATGAAATGACAGTTAAATTGAGTAGCAAGACTACAAGCGACTTCTGTGATGTAAGTAATTTTTAAGACAGGAAATTGCTAAGAAAGCGGTGAGTTATTTCAGTCTTATAACCAGTATTTACATCTTTGACGCGATTATA
The DNA here is from genome assembly GCA_034768735.1 of Schistosoma mekongi. Classification (NCBI taxonomy): domain Eukaryota; kingdom Metazoa; phylum Platyhelminthes; class Trematoda; order Strigeidida; family Schistosomatidae; genus Schistosoma; species Schistosoma mekongi. The sequence continues at coordinate 33,970,649 of CM068305.1, read as the reverse complement.
GCATAAAAAGTGAGTGATAAAGGAAGCTTGGAGGTCAGATAATCATTTTTGAGAGTCCCCTGAATAAAACCATCACAACCGAAAATGCTGCATAGGACCATTCTCAGGCAAATATTTCATGGGTTATGGAGTTGTGAGACATAGTTTTTTTATTTGGATGAATTTTGTACCATTATGTTACGAGGAATCAACATTATTACTGACCGCTAATTCTAATCTAATTGCTGGCGATTTCGGTTATATATTTTAGACGATGCTATTAATTCACTAACTCGTGTTCAACTCTTCTTGAGACAACAAACTTTGCTGAAAATCACGGCTATAGTCAATCGTCTATAGATTGTTGGTACCTTCTGATTATTAGGCTGACTTATTTTATACCGCTGGATCTGTAGCTTCGTTAGAACTAAAAACCATATATCCCGTATTTTCATCTTCGTAAATAACCAGACTTATACTCGCACAACAATCACCAATTACGCGTATGATCAAGAAGTCAGGAACGAAGATGCGACAGATATATATTTGAACCAAGAGAATCCAGCGTCACCAATTGTACAACGCGCCAACAATAATAATTTTTACACTGCAATCAAACTTTATAGTATAAATATCAATAAAGGATTATACAGTACAAACATCAGTGTCAGGGGTAACAGTGGCCTCTATATTAGCCTCCCCCTAGAATATAGATATTTATTTAAATAAAATGTCTGTGTTTGAAATGCAAATGAATAATAATAATAAAATATGAATCCAATTATAACGAAACAAAAATGCGATGAGAATATAAGAGTGCTACAGAACCTTATCATATATAAAATTTACGAGTATCAGAATGCCAATTTAATTTTTAAAAAAATATCATGAATGAATTTGGAAAGTGAGGGTTTTGAATTTTTTTTGAACATAATAAATCATTGCAAAACAGTACACGATTTAAAAATACATAGGTTAAGCAACAATTTATAAATAATTCGATGACATATAAAACAAACGACAAAATAAATTACGAATAATAGTTTTCTAATATTTCATCGTATTAGATAACTAGCTATTACAACTCTGTAACTGAAATGCATGGTACTAAGAAAATAACGAAGAATTTGAGATATGAAGTGTCAAAGAGCATGTTCGACACGTAACAGATATAAAATTGGATAATACTGTGCCTTAACTGACGACTTGTTCAGGTGAACTGAGGAGAAAAATACTAGGATATAAAAATCGTTTCTGCATATCTTCGTGGCCAGTGTACTTTTCTCCCGGAACGTGTCGTACGGTTGGTTAGTGATTTCTGCATTGTAGATGAGGTTGCTGGCTTCTCACTGTCATTCAACTGCTGCTCCGACTTTGGAGGTAATTTTTCGGTCAGTTGACAGGTACCACTTTCGATGAATGCAGGCTTAACTCTATCTATGCTCACAGTGTCACTTTTTCCAGCACGTTCGATAGTGACTGTTTTTTCGTTTCTATGTAAGACTTTAAATAAGCCCTCATACGGGTGCTGTAAAGGTTTACGTACATGATCAATCCTGACGAAAACGTGGGAGCAATCGTTGAGGTTTCGAGGTACGTAAGAAGGGCGCAATGAATAACGAGGAGCTTGCGATCTTATCTCCTTAATATGTCTTTTCAGTCGTTGAATATAATCAGACATATCATTAGAAACTTCTACTGCTGGATTGAAGTACTCCCCTGGTAACTTTAAATGAGTTCCATAAACTAATTCAGCCGAACAATAACCTAAATCTTCCTTAATCGTCGAGCGAATTCCCAGGAGAATTAATGGTAGTTTCTTGCCCCATTTGTTATTGCTCTGTACGGCCATTAGACCTCCCTTCAATTGTCTGTGAAATCGTTCCACGAGGCCATTGGCTTGCGGATGGTGAGCGGTAGTACGAAGCCGTTTGATGCCCAACATTTCGGTTAGCTGTTGAAATAATCTGCTTTCGGATTGTGCTCCCCTATCTGTCGTTATAACAGAAGGAACTCCAAAGTTTGCAACCTAGTGTTTAGCAGGTTTTCTAGCTATTGTTGACGCTGCTGTATCCTTCAGAGGTACCGCTGTTGGCCAACGTGTGAACCTATCAATACATGTCAGTACATACGTATAGCCGTTCGATGGGGGTAGGGACCCACTAAATCTACATGAACATGATCAAATCTGGCATCTGTTACTGGAAAAACTCCTGAAGATGAAACGGTGTGGCGATGTACCTTCGATTTCTGTCAGGGCAGACAAGTTTTTGCCTACTGACGAATATCACTTTTCATGTTTGCCCAAACAAATTCGTCTGATATCAACTTAACAGTAGCTTTAGTGCCTGGATGTGAGAGATTATAAAATCTCTCAAAAACTAAACGTCTCATAGATGTCGGCACTACAGGCCGTGGCTTTCCCGTAGACATGTCGCACGTAAGTGTTTCCGTACCACCTAAGGGTAACTGTTGAAGCTTCAGTGACGTGTGAGACTCTAAAAGCTTATGTATGTCGGTGTCGTTTTTCTGCCATTTTGACATTTCCATGTAATCTATTCCAACATTGCTTAAAGCGGCCACCGTTAACCGAGATAAGGCATCAGCCACCTCGTTGGTACTTCCTTTGACGAAGCGTACGTCGGTTGAAAATTGTGAGATAAAGTCCAATTGTCGAACTTCTCTGGGACTGTAGTTGTCATGCTTCGTGATAAATGCTTTCGTGAGTGGCTTATGGTCGGTAAAAGTAGTAAAAGCTAAACCTTCAAGCAGATGTCGAAAATGTTTAATCGCCAAATAAACTGCTAAGAGCTCTTTTCCAAACGTACTATATCTAGTCTGCGACGTGTTAAGACGTTTGGAGAAAAATGACAATGGTTCCCACTGACCATTGGTGAACTGTTGAAGAACTGCTCCGACTGCCGTATCTAATGCGTCAGTCATTAAGGCTAGAGGAGCGTTGGTGTCACGATGGGAAAGTAAAGTTGCTGAACTTAACATTTCCTTTAATTGTTCAAAAGCTTTGATTGCTGTCTCAGTCATGTTTAAAAACCGGGAGCGTCCTTTTAAAAGATCTGTCAGAGGCTGGGCTATATGCGCACAGTGTGGAAGAAATCTTCTGTAGAAGTTAATCAAGCCGAAGAATCGGCGGAGTTTCTTAAACGAGTTGAGTAAAGGATAGTTTTTGACCGCTTTTATAGCTACTGGAATTGGTGTAATTCTCTTGGAGTTCACAACATGGCCCAAAAATTAGGGTGATTGCCTGTCGAACTAGCATTCGTCAGGGTTAATTATCATACCATATTCCTTCAATCGCTGGAAAAGTTGCTGTAAGTGTTCCAAATGCTCTTCTGGTGTTGTACTTGCTATCATCAAGTCATCAATATATGCGTATACAAAATGCAGCCCTCGAAGCACTGTGTTAATGAATCGCTGAAAGGTTTGTGCTGCATTGGTGAGCCCGAAGGGCATGCGAAGAAACTCATATAATCCGAAGGGTGTCGTGATCGCCGTCTTGCTGATATCGGCAGGTGCTACCGGGATCTGATAATAAGCTCGGACCAGATCAATCTTAGAGAAAATTGCAGTGCCTGACATATTATTAACAAAATCCTGAATATGGGGAATCGGGTATCTATCGGCAATGGTTTGCTTGTTCAGAGCGCGATAATCGCCACATCGCCGCATCTCCCCGTTCTTTTTTGGAACCATATGTAGTGCGGATGCCCACGAACTGTTAGAAGGGCGGATGACCCCCAACTGAAGCAGCTTGTCGAACTGTGACTTGGCAACTGATAAGCGCTTAGGGTCTAGTCGTCTTGGTTTAAAACGGACAGGTGGTCCGGTTGTATCTATGTGATGCACGATATCATGTTTCACTAGTGTATCCTCATATGTAACTTTTAGCAGCTCCGGAAATTTCTGAAGGAGTGAAAAATACGAGTAAACTGGAGTTTTCTGAACCACTAACAGCGACATGGAAGGAAAATTGGTAACTATTCCACTGATATAGACGTGATGCTCAGCACCAAGCAGTCGATGACGTTTTCCGTCTACCAACAGATTATAGTGCCGGAGAAAATCAGTCCCGATTATTGGAAACACTACCTCTGCTACAATAAATTTCGACTCAAATCTAGTGTCAAGGCCCAAATTGAGCATTAACGAGCGTTTTCCGTAGGTTCGTACCTCGGATGTGTTTGCTGCACGTAAGACGACTGCAGGATCAACGCTTTTCTTTTCTGCGATTATAGGTGGGACTACACTAACTTCTGCCCCTGTATCCACTAAGAATAGCGTACCGGTATTCAGATCCTTCACATAAAAAGACGGCTGTGTTGAGTCCTTTTGCCGGAAGTCGCAGTCATCACCGACCACTGGCCTCGCCGTTTCCCAAAAAGCGTTTTTTGAAATTACACGGTAAAGAACACCGTCTAGCTCGGTCACCAAAAGTTTGATGATACCAACAAATATCAGCAGTGTGTGTTCTGGTAGGTGAATACCTTTTTCTGCTAAGGGATCGCCGTCCAGATCGAGTGCGTGGTGTGTTGTGCAGTCGCAGTGCTAAGATCTCTCTACGCAGCATTTCTATGCGTTCTTTCAAGGAGTCTATTTCCTCTGTCAACGTTGGCTGACTAAGGTGCGCAATAGTGTGACTTTTCGTTCTTTCATAAATCCGATCAGCAACATCGGCTAATCTATCAATATTAACATCACCATCACCGTAGGCCAGTACTTGCTGAACATTTTGAGGTAAACGTCGCAACCATAGTTAATGAAATAGCTGGTTATCGACTTCTCCATCACCTAGCAAAGTTTTCAAATGGTTCTTTAACTGGGAAGATGTTAAGTCACCTAACTGTACAGCGCTTAGTAGTTGGTCGACAGCTTGATGATCTGATAATGATGTTGTTTTTATAACCGCTTGCTTTAGGACGTCGTAAGGCGCTTTAGGATCTTTGTTAACCAATTTGTCCCTGACTTGATTGGCGATGTTATCAGGTAGCATGGAACTAACGTATCCATACTTTACATTCTGTGATACAATATTGTGTGCAAGAAAATAAGAGAAAACCATAAGACTGGATCAAGAGAACTAAAAGGTACGTTAAGGCTTATGGCACCTACAGACTCCGTATTAAAGTATGAGGAAAGATCAGGGCTAGTGGACAGGATAACACAATGACGAAACCGAGGAAAAAAATACAATAATATATAACGTACGATATAAAATGAGTGCAAGCAAAAATTAATTGCAAATTAATAAACAAACTCACTAACAGTTGCGGACACAAAACAAGATATGGGTTGAAATTGTGAATAAAATATAATCCTTGTTAGCGGATTAAATGGAATGTTAAAATGTCGTTAGTATGTAGAAGATCTAGTAATCCGTGGAGACAGAAAACACAGTGGATTGTATCTCCATTAGTAATGAGGAGAAATGAGTCCAAATAACCAGTATGTATGCACTTGTATGAAGCACGGTACAAAATGTAAAAAGGTAGACGAATCAGATATAAACAAATAATTCCAAAGGTAATGTTGCAGTTATAGGCACAGCTAATCCCGAAAAGCTGCAAACGGAATAGCGTGTTCATTGAGTCAGCTCACCACTTTGTTGGTACCTTCTGATTATTAGGCTGACTTATTTTATACCGCTGGATCTGTAGCTTCGTTAGAACTAAAAACCATATATCCCGTATTTTCATCTTCGTAAATAACCAGACTTATACTCGCACAACAATCACCAATTACGCGTATGATCAAGAAGTCAGGAACGAAGATGCGACAGATATATATTTGAACCAAGAGAATCCAGCGTCACCAATTGTACAACGCGCCAACAATAATAATTTTTACACTGCAATCAAACTTTATAGTATAAATATCAATAAAGGATTATACAGTACAAACATCAGTGTCAGGGGTAACAGTGGCCTCTACAAGATAATTACTATTATGATTCGAGTGTCTTGTTTAGCCATACAATCTATCAAGTTTGAGTAGATTTCATTTCGAAAAAAGGCAGTTGCTTAATCATTCGATAATAATTTGGAGTAATCAAGCTCTCTACTCTCAAACCATAATAATTTTGATTTATGGAAAACTGGAAAGTAATGTCTGCCAACACACAAATTACTATTTGCTAGAGGTACATGATATTCCTTGCCTTTCCCTATGTCGCATTTTGTTAATAAGATTTTCACTACCACAATTTCCAGAAAATTTTCACACTTGGCAGTAGTTATTAACGATTCATGATTGCAATATACCTCTTAAAGCCAAGAATATTACCAATTCACAGACCAGCTGAGCAACATCGGAAAGTCCAAACCATGGTACCTGCAGACTAAGTAGATTCCTATGATATTTGTTCTTTACGATCATGAAGTTTACGTGAGCCATCTGTTTGAAATCAGGGTTTTCGACCATCTCAAGTAAATTTTTCATTTCCACAGTTCTGATTAAAGAATAAGATGTCTACTTTCAGCCTCACACTATCTTAGAAACAACATCTACATGGTGGTGAGTAGGACTTCCTTAGAAAAGATTATAAACGCGTGGCCATATGAGAATTCTGAGGAAACGCACGCATGCATATGCTTAGTAGAACTGTATTAAACCTATGTTCTAAAGTGAACACTGATTCATTTGGACTTTGACATGAGTAAAATGTTTATAAAAGATTATGATTCATTCCTGCATCCTAGATTGATGTGGATGAAGTGGAGGTTGTATCAGCGACCTCTGACTTGAAAGTCGAGTGTTTTAGCCACTACAGCACCATTCATCTGAAAATAGTCAATACAATGACTGCAAAATGCGAATAAAATAAACGACTAATATCCACATATCATATATATGTAGAGCGGCACTATAGCAATCCATATATCATCTCAGAGACATTAGGACATATATATGGTGCGCACGCTAATAAATGAAGATTCTTGTGTTGTAATTACAACAGTATAGATGTTGTCTAAAAAGTGAGAGGACAAAAGTAAACACTCTGAGCTTAATACCTGCCTTCACACCAACGGTCTAAATGGGCCCCAGTACTATGATAGAATGGGTAGTGTGTAAACCTACTCTAGTCACTGGTTACCATGGTACTCAATATTCTGACGATGTTCTAATGCCGTGTGGATTAAACCCTTAGGTAAAAGGTTATAGAATTGGTCCCTGATGACAACAACTTGCTTTACTCAGGGCAGTATCCCAGCCCACACACAACTATGATGGTTGGTATATTCACTATACTACCCTGATAATTTAAACGATAATTACTGTAAAATTAATACAAATATTTACCTTACACCCACCTATCTTTCTATTTCGCTTTGTTACCTCTCTGAATTTCCCTTTTTTTATTCAACCCACTCAGCAGCCCATCTATGATGGAAGTGCTTCGATCTCACATCGCTGAATGGTTGACTTTTGAATGCTGCTACCGACGAGAAACCCTGAAGCTACGCGTACCATTTAAACTGTCTCCCTTAAACATTTGCCGATTAATACAGATTGGGAGGCATATAAGTTTGGATGTGACCATAGAAAACCTTCACATCGACTTTGTCTCTGGTTAACACCAACTTCCAGTAGTCATCACCGACGCGGTACCTGGCATTCTCCGTCTGAAGCCAGAACGTGAGCACAGACTAATCACGATGTAAGTAGTTAGTATCGATATATTGTTTTTATGATGGTTATTTTATGGAATACTCTGAATATGCTTTGGTTTATGTTACGTTTACCTCACGTTCTAGTGACCACCAAACGTCTTGCTCCGAATGAAAACAAGTTTGCAGCAGCTTCCGTTGTGGCTGAATATCTGACCGATTTAGGTTCAAGACTAGCTCCTACTTCACTAAAAAGTGTAAAACATTGTCTGCATTTACATGACTATGAAAATGTCAACTCGATGCAAGTCCGTCTACTTTGGTGACTCGTAAGTTAGATCATATATGTAGATTCTTAAATCAGAAAATTGTAGAAAGCTTGCATGAGGACCGAGAAACCTAGTGGTCAAAGAGCGTTTAAGAATTGGAAGCAGTAGCTGCATCTATTAACTCTCGGAAGCCCCTACAACTCATTCGAGCTACTAACAGCAAGAAGTTTGGTTTCAGTGAAACGATTTATAAAGCTGACGGTAAACTAATCACCAATATCCAAAATGATTTAAAGCTATGGGCAATTTTTACAAAAATCGGCTTAGCTGGTCCGTCACCCTAGAAACAATTATCAAACTGTCATGTTCATCCTGAACGCTGAGGACTGAGGGCAAAGAACAACTATCGGAGTATAAGTCTACTCTTTAAATTTCAAACTATTGGCTTCCGTCATACTTCGCGAATTGCACAAAACGCGTGGAGAACTGACTCTCAAGAAAACTGGTTTTCGTGAAGTGTGGCTGTAAAAGATCCTTTTAAAAACGGTTCCGTGAGATCAGTCTTGTTCTATGATTATGAAACCTAGTCACATTGAGACGATGTTCTGTGTTACACAATACCCGTTTTCGAAGGACTGATTATATAGAGTCGCAACACTTAGTGGATAGTGCTGAGTTTCGACGATGTGTTCATATGCAATGATGATAATGCAATTGATCTCACCATCTTTGAACACTAGCTTCAGAAGTTTAGTCATACTCTTAAAATATCGTTGCAGGGGCTTTCATATAGACTGTTATTAACCAACGCCGTAAGTGGATGAGAAAAGTGGAGGAAGCTATATGATGGTACGACATCATAAATTGAAAGAAAGCTGTAGAAGACTGACCCATGCCAGTAAATCATGACTCCTGAGTTGACGTCCTAAAGTGAATAGAAATACATTCACTAATCGAAGGATGATGTAATTACAAACTTATCCCAGCTCCTCTATCTACCTAGTCAGTTATGGACAACGTAGAACCTGGTATATGTGCTCATAGGATTAAGTTCCCATACAACAACGGTACGACAAGATCAAACTTGTAAGATCGATATCACAATACAACAGGAAAGAACAAAGCAAAGGTTTGTGCAAAGGAGTAATGGGGCTTAAGATTTAGAAGATATGGAGTGAATACACTTGGGCCATTGTAACTGATTCTGAGCTGTGTCACCTAGTGTCTCTAACCGTTGATCGCGATTGTCGCAACGACACAAGCCAAGTAGCTTGCCTCTATCAACATGGCTTAGAACAACAGTTATATACTTTGTGGACAGATGCCATATTTTGGTCTGGTCACCTAGCTTTCCTCTGTCCTACTACGCCAAGTTAACATTGTGTGACGAGGTAGGCTGTGGTTAGGCATACGTAATATATATCTCAACCACTACAGTGGATGAGGGTTTATAAATTTATCTAATGATTTGCCACTTTTCTACAGTATTGTGTCGAGCATCAATATTGATACTCAATCACTCCACGATATACAGGTGATACTTAAAAGACTTATGTGATTAAAGACTAAATCAGGCTGAAAAGCACCTAGGTGGGTTACTCGGCATCCCAGCCCAGAGAACAGACAACGGCGATCGTCTGTTGCAGTTATGTTCAGACTACCGTTTATTCTTAGCTAGCACAAACTTTAAGCATAAAGTGAGAGATTACTTAACCTGGCGACCCCAACATCTACACAACGATGGACACAAATTGATCACATCGGCATCAGCTACTGCAGGAGAGTCTGTATAGAGGACTGCCACTCTTTCTGGGGCACGTGTCTAGACTCTGACCACGCCCTAGTGAGAGCACTTATCTCTATGTGTTTTGCTGGTTGCAGAAAGGTCACATCAGGCAAACCCTTTAGATATCACTTTGAGACTGAGAACGCTAAGATTGCATTTAGGAATGGTTTGGCTAAGCATTTAGTCGCCCATGACCAACAGGTTTTCTCCGAAGTAGCTTGGAATGATTTTAAAGCAGGTGTATACGCAGCAGCTTACCTAAATCCAATGGTTATGAAGGACCATTGGATCTCTAGAACTTCTAGGGAACTGATGGAGGCTCGAAAACTCGTTTCAGCAGGCTCGGAGTATGATGAAGAGCGACGACAATTAAAACGTAGATTGACAAAGAGTCTGCGTGAAGATCGTGAACAGTGGTGGGCAACAAAAGCAAAAGCGATAGAATCATCGGCAGCGACAGGCAATAGTAGACAGCTGTTCCGACTTATTAAGGACACCGGTATCAAAAAATCGGCAGTTAGTGAAATTATCTCTGAAAAAGATGGGTCATTGATTAACTCTCAATCTAGAAGATTAGAACGATGGGCAGAACACTTTCAGGAACAGTTCAACTGGCCTCCAGCCACTCTTAGCTTACCCACAATTCCCAAGCTACCTGAATGGAAAACTGACACAGGTCCCCCAACTCTCAGTGAAGCTGAAAACATCACAAGTAAATTGAAACGAGCGAAAGCAGTAGGACCTGATATATTGTCTACTGACATCTTCATGGATGGTGGTCTAATTTCGGCCTGCTGGTTGATTGATATATTATCCAAAGTCTGGGAACTAAACACCATCCCATCTGACTGGTCTCGATCGCTGATCGTTCCAATCTACAAAAAGGGACAGAAGTCCTCTTGTGATAACCACAGAGGAATCAGTTTGACTAACATAATATCTGAAATATTATCCTCTATAATCATTCGGCCTTCTATTCAACACTAGAGAACAGCAGACTCTGGAAAACCAGGCTGGTTTCAGACCTGGCCGGGGCTGCAGTGATCACATATTCACCCTGCGCCTCGAACACAGACATATGTACCAACGCCCAACTATAGTTGTATTTCTTGACTTGAAAGCAGATTTCGACTCTGTAGACCGTGAAGTCTTGTGGCAATGTTTGTCATTAGGAGGCGTATCTCAAAAGTACATTAACCTTATAAAGGCCCTCTACTCGGTCACCACTGGTCGAGTCAGAGCATATGGCGAATTGTCACGGTAAATCTCATCCTCAAGTGGAGTCCGTCAGGGTTGCCCCTTATCCCCTTTTTATTTAATTTTATCATAGATGTACTCTTAGAAATCTCACTCACTTCCTTTAACTCCTCAGGAATTAATCTCTTTCCAGGAGGTTCTCTTGTTGACTTAGAATATGCAGATGATATAATCATATTTGGTGAAGACGCACACAGCATTCAGGGTCTTTTGAACACCTTGAGTAACAATGTAGGCATATTTGGGATGCGCTTCTCCCCTCCCAAATGTAAAATGTTACTTCAGGACTGGCCTGCTTCTTCTCCTAAATTAGTTATAGGGAGTGAAGTAATTAAATGTGTTGATCGCTTCACTTATCTCGGAAGTCTCATCACCCCTGGTGGGTCGGTGTCTGATGAAATCTCAGCACGGATCCAGAAAGCTCGATTGGCATTTGCCAATTAACGGCACTCGTGGCGCAGACGAGATATCCGTGTCTCAACGATAGGCCGGGTGTACTGCGCAGCAGTCCGCGCCATTTTAACATATGGCTGCGAAACGTGGGCCATGAAAACTCAAGATATGTGTCGTCTCCAGATATTTGACCATAGGAATCTTCGTAACATCGCTCGTATATCATGGAATAGCCGAATCAGTAATAGTGAGGTTAGACAAAAGGTTTTTGGGAAACACGGTAAATCAGTTGAAGAAGTCATTAACCTTCATCGACTGAGATGGCTGGGACATGTTTTGCGCATGCCCGACCACCGTCTACCCCGTCGCGCGATGTTGGCTAGGGCTGAATCGGGATGGAAGAAGGTTAGGGGCGGCCAAACCAAAACATGGCATTAGTCCATGAAGACCTTGACCACTGGTCTAGGCCATGTAGGTAGATGTAGACTACCTGGTTGGGGTCCGCGTGATGATCGCAATAAATAGCGGGAGACACTAGGTGATATGGCTCAGAACCGGTCACAGTGGCGCGAGTGTATTCACTCTTTAACCTCATCTAGATTTTGAATTCTATTGTTATTTTCTGGACATCTATACTTTACTCTTCCCTCTTGTATTCTGTTTATATGTTACCTCAATAATCTCGTAGTGCTAGTGTAGTATGGCAACTTGAACCTACGGGCGTATGTGCCCGGTTCTACGTTGCCGATGATGATGGACGACTGCTCAGTATACTAATCCTTTCGTTGGATGACAGACATTTTGCCTGTGTCAAAAGTGGCGCAAGTGGGCAAAAGCCAGGCGGGCTTTCTGAATCAGAACAGAAGTTTCATCAGACACCAATCCACCATTGGTGATGAGACTTTAGATATAAATAAACTGGCCAACTTTCTCAACTACTTCGTGCACTACGAAAAGTCGAGGCGGCGATGCAAATCAGTTCTAAAGTAACATCTTGCAATTAGATGGAGAAACGTGTCCCAAATATGCTTGCAGTGTTACTCAAGGTGTTCAGAAGACTGAATGTTGTCAGCGCCTTAATTAAATAGGAGTATATCGTCTACACATCCTAAATCGATAAATGGGTTAACTGTTAGGAAGCCAATTCCTGAAAAGTTAGATGAAAAAAGTGTAACTTCTTCAAGGAAATCTATGACGGAATTGAATGAAAAAAGGAATAGGAGCAACCGTGACAAATACTACATGAGGCTGATAATTTTGATGACAGTTCACCACTAGTTCTGAATCGACCAGTGATGCTCGAGTATAGAGGTTTCACAAGATTTATGCATATTTAGGGAACGCCTTTTAATGACAAACGCTACCAGGGAACTTCTCGATCCACAGAGTAGAAGGTTAAGAAATACCATTGTTGTCTGATGTTGGCAAGTGTGCCTATGCTGTTGAATCTAATGGAGTAGATATTTAGCTAATTCATTCTTATCGAGGTTTGAAACACGCTAGGTTTTCCCGAGTTTATCGTTTCGTAGCATCAGATAAGTGTCGAATGATCAAAAGAGATCAATATTTTGGACACCATGTTGGTCAAAGTGATTCCGTCGTAGTTGTCGCAAAAAGATTTTTATCCCTCCTAGTAAACTGGAACGATCAACAATCGAAACCAGTCTAAAGGGATTATACTGACGTTTAAGACTTCAGTTAATATACCACTCAACCTATTGACTAAAATTGAACCACCATCTCTAAAGACATCACTAGGCCCAACCTGGTAAGATCTCCTACTTTTCCTCGCTTCAGATTACTTAGCCATTCCAACCTTACTGAGAGGTGAAGGGGGGGAGATATCATTTTTCCACTCAGGTAATTTGGAGATAGTCGGAAACAAGAAGGTAGCTGGAGGCCAGTTGAACTGCTCGTGAAAGTGTTCCTCTCATCGGCCCACAGTTCTAGACTGAGAGTGGATCACAGATTCATCCTTTTCCGAAATAGTCTCACTAACGGCCGACTTCCTAATCCTAGTGTCCTTGATGAGTCTGAAAAGTTGTCGGGTATTACCTAACATTACGGCAGTTTCCATCACTTTTGATTTTGTCACGCACCATTTCTCACAATCGTTGCGTAGACCTTTTGTTAGTCTACATTTATGTAGCCATCGTTCTTCATTATTTTACGAGCCTGTCGGAATGGGCTTTCGAGCTCCCATCAGTTCACTAGAAGTTTCAGAAGTTCATTAGTCTTCTATAACCTTCGGATTTAGGCTAGATGCATATATCGCTGCAGCATTTACAGCTACTTTTAAATCGATTCAAGTATTTTTCCGGATGAATCTACTGTTTATGAAAATTTAAGTGCCTGGCAAGACCTTCGCAGAATGCACTCATGATTTTTTCATTTTCGAACTGACATCAAAGAGGTTTTATCGTTATGACCTTTCGGCGTTTAGTAAAATACATGAAAATATGTGGTCTCACTAGGGCATGATCGAAATCCAAATAAGTTCCCCAGAATGAGCAGAAGTCACCTGTGGAGCCTCTCCAACGATAGCTGATGCTTATATAATCTGTGTCGATTGTTGTGTTGATGTTGGAGGCCGCCACGTCACATAGTGTCTACACTCAAATAATGCTAGTTGGGTCAACGCATATGATGAACTGTCCTCGGAATTAATTACTTTAAGTGGTGTTCGCCAAGGTTGTCTTCCCCCCCCCCCATTTTTACTTGATTTTATGATTGACATGCACTAAAAGCTAACATTTTTGTTTGAACTCTCAGGAGTTGATCTCCATCTAGGAGACAAATTTACTGACATAGAATATGCAGACGACATAGTTCTATTAGGCAAAGATACTGACAAAGTGTAGCGTCTTTTGACTGATTTAAGCATCAGTATGTGCATGTTTGGAGTGCGATTCTCTCCAACCAAATGCAAAACGTTGATTCAGGATCGGCTTAAGTCGGCCCTGAAATTAGTGGTAGGGAGCAAAGAAATCGAATGTACTGACCACTTTACTTATCTTGGAAGTCTTATCAGTCCTGATAGTGTAGTATTTGATAAAATCTTGGCTCGTACACAGATGGTGCGATCGGCTTTTGCCAGCCTGCGTCAATTGTGGAGTAGGCGTGACATTCGTCTACCGACCAAAGGATGCGTTTACTGAGTGGTCCGATCCTTTTTACTATATGGATGCGAAACATAGACATTAAAGATAGAGAATATTCATAGGCTCCTGATTTTCGAAAATAGATGTCTTCGAAGTAATGCTCGTGCTTTCTGGGATCACCGAGTAAGCGCAAGCACATTACTCAGTACTTTGACGCGTGAAAATTTTTGTGTACCTTTACCGGATTTATGTTTGCTTGCACGGATTTATCATAGATTATAGAACTGTGAGAGACATGGTCAGATACGAACACTTAGAATTAAAACCTATCACTAAAGAAAAAAATTAATAACACTTTTGAGTTTAATAACGCCAAGCAGTAACAATTTAATCACTATCTGTTAATTTGAGTATGGTAACTTAAACTGATGTACACAAGTACAAAGTTTTACGTTGTAACTGACTGACTTGCTGAAGGAGTAACAACAAAATCCTATTGACATTTGTGGGGGGGGATAGAAACAAGGACCAAAACCGATGTAAGATAAAACTTACCGTTTTAAGATCGAAAATTACTGAAGTATCCCCAGTAGTTTTGCCGCGTCTAGAATTTTTTCAGGCTTCAAATGTACAGGTCTTCTTTATAAAAATTTTGAGCGGTGCAACACAGAAAGCATTATAAGTTATGTTTCTATCCTTAAGCTTCTTAATTTTCTGCTTATCAATGGTTTTAATCCCACTGACAACAGGCTCTTTAGTCGTCGACAGTGAATCGGTGGAGAAGACTGAAGTTTACATTAATTTTAAAATAACCAAACCTTTCGTGACGCTCTACCAGATAAGATATGTGGCTTCGTTTTCAGTATGGCTTGAAGCAATGTCGGACAAGTAGAAAAAGCTGCACTACAATCAAGAGAACTATCATATAATTGTCTAAGATTGATTAATATAGATAATAAAGTCTTACACATCGTTAATGGTACTGTTTACGACAATAATCAATGTGTTGACAAGTACCTCGCTTTGACAATTAATGCATCGGTAGGCAATCTTTTGGTCGTTTAGTAGACTATGACATTTTACGGGAACATCAGTAGATTTAGGGAGAGGAAGCTCAGTGGTAATGTTGGTCAAATATTTGCATCCGCTAAGTGATATAATGGGGATGCGTCCAATACCTCTAGACATGTTTGACCTTTTGAGCTATAATGATTGCGTTGCACTCATTGTTCATACAACTGACAGTTTAATTAGGAAATCTGAAACCTACCGATTCCACGAGAGTCAACTCATGCGCCACTAAGACACCTAAATGTCCAATAAGTCTTTAGTAAACAACAAGGACCAGATATAAATCGGCTGTAAATACATCACAAGTGGTTGTACAACCAGTGGCGACCAGTCAGCGATTGATGAACCAACTAGATAAAATCATTTTATTTTCCATGCAATCCTTTATATATACATAAAATCAGACCATACCGCCAACCAATTAGGAAACTAAGATTAGTACAAAATAGGAGTAATAGTGAATGTGAACTAACGTATACACAATCGCAGATTGATGTTGGCAGGGTACCATTGAAAACCAGGGAGCACTGGACAGCTGTTTCGTTCTAGTGTGGAACACCTCGGCAGTGCGCACCCCAGATTCCGCACCAGGGGCTTCGGGTTGACACGAACGTTTACCATCTGCACTACTGGGTCGGCATCCAATGGTAGAATTCCCACTTCCATCAATTTGCGATAAGTAGCGCGACGATCATCCATTGTCATTGGTGATAACTGTCTCACACCAGACAAGTCTGAACTTCACCAGTCACGACTTCTCACTAGAGCTTCAGGAACATCTTGGAGTTAGTCACTAATCAGCTCATTATTATAGTTCAATTAGGATGGTTATTTTTCTGGAGATTGATTATTTTATTTGATCGACTGGTTTTCAATGGTACCCTGCCAACATCAATGTGTGATATAGTCAATCAAATAAAATAACCAATCTCGACAAAAATAATCATCCTAATTGAAGTATATGCAATCAGTTAACCGTAGTTCATACATAAGAAAGGATATGCTAACAGTTAATGTGATAAACGGGAGGATAGGGCAAGTGCAGCGTAGTAATAATACGAACATAATGTTCACTTTGTATACAATCAAAAGTAACGAAATTGTTGCGGTAGACTAAAGAATTAAATAATTTGTGAGTTATTTGTATCAAACTCTAGCTTAATTAACCTACTTGTTATGTTCAATTTTGTGTTAGATTTGTTTATCTTCACTTCCGCTATTTGTTGCGCCATTGCTTTGGACTGTTTAATCATTTGTTCTAGACAGGCTGCCTACAATATTGAAGGTTTGTAATGGTACATTTATAATTTATTTCCCAGAACAATCTTTGTTTGAGAGGTCAATAGATACTTTGTTTAGACCTCATTTCTTTTGATTTTGGTTTAATTAGACCTTTTGGAAACCTGTCCACTAGTATCTTCAGCACCCCTCGTCTAAACGTTTGGTTTACCGTAACAGTTCTTCAATAAGGTCCTCGTTGTATTCGGATTGGTGTTCAGTGTTCGGGAGTTGTTAAGTGCTGTTCAGATTTCGCTTTATTTGGCTACTTATTGGTCATTCTTGCACATCTAACGTGAATCATACTTTCGCTTACGACCTTATGGAGTCAAGATATTCAACGGAAACTCGAGGCAAGAAAAAAATACCACCTGTTACAGAAAATGACATTGATATAATTAGTTGTGGTGTGCTTGATGTAAGTAATGTTGATAAAGTTGATAATGTTAGTGCTAATAATTCATGTACTAGTAATTCTAGTGTTGCTAAGTTTAAGTTAAGTAAAGCCTTAACTGAGAAGAGACAAATAGAAAAAAGATTAGATTTAGAAAGTGAATTTAAGTTATTAGACCTTCAAGAAAAAGTCGAACTTGCGAAATCAGAATGCATTGCTTGTGAATCAGAAGAACCACTTCCTATTATGGATCGTGAAGTGAAATCTAAGGTTTATAACTATTTAGATACGAGTACTTACAAGGAGTGTTCGGTTAGAAAGCCTGGTCATCTGGATAATGATCCAATTCGTATTATAAACGTGGCTCTAAGCCCTCCCATCAACAGTATTGGCTTGTCCCGGATTGACATTAAGTATTTCGAAGGACAGCCATGTCAGTATCATAGTTTTATTAATCAGTTTCAAAGCGTAATAGAGACCAAGCTTACTAATAAAGATCAAATGCTGTCTTATTTAATATATTATTGTAAAGGACGAGCGAGGTCAGCTATTGAACCTTGTGTCACTTCCTTCTAAACTTGGATACGTTAGGGCTAGGCAGATCCTATATGATTTATTTGGTCAAAAACACTTGGTTGCACATCCTATGATAGAGGACTTGCCCAACCATAAGACAGTGCGACAATTTTCTGAAGATTTAACGGACTTTGCGATTAAATTACGTAGCATCCACCCCACATTGTCGCAAATTGGCTATGAGTGTGATGTAAATTCGACAGCTAGTCTGGAACCCACTGTAATGCGCCTACCGTTAGAGTTGCAAGAACGTTGGGCTGATATAGCTGGTAGAATCACAGTTGAAGGCAAAGAACCGAGCTCTGGCGACTTGGTGTTGCTTGAAGAGGAAAGAGGAAGAGTTTCACGAACGCGTTATGGAATGCTGGTTCATAGTGATTCCAGGGTGAGTAATTCTAGAGGACCTAAGAGACACCTTAACAAAAGGGTTGGCTTCAACGCGGTTACACGTAGAGCCTGTCAACAAGACTGCATGTGTCATTTGCTCAGAGAAACACCTCGTGCCCGACTACCCAGAGTTATTGAAGATGGACATTAATAGCAGAAGTTCAGAGGTACAAAAGCTTGATTTGCGTTATTTATGCCTAGCATCTGGTTATGTTGCTCGGAAGTGTGGTTCAGGCTTGAGGTGTTCAGTAAAAGGTTACACAGTTAAGCACCATTCGCTCCTGCACTTTGATGGTAATGGTAGTTCTGTTCATTTTGCTCGGGAGATGAGTTCTTTGCATGTTCATTTCGGCGTTATTCCTATTAGAGTATATGGTCCTTACGGAAGTATAGAAACGTATGCTTTCCTAGATAGTGGTTCTGATACACCCCTTATATCTGAAGAAGCTAGTCATCACTTATGTCTGAAAGGTAAGGTTTCTTCGATAAGTGTGACTACTATAAATGGGACTTCTGTTCACAAGTGATGATGACATCTAAGTGTCTCTCTACAGTTGAATTTACCAGCACAAATATAAAGAGAGCCATAGCCACGTTAAAAAAATCTAATGACAATGGGCCTGATGGCATTCCTGCTTCCCTCATGAAATATAGTGGGAAAGATTTACCACTTCTCTGCCTGAAACTTTTTACTTTATCTATGGACAAAGGGCATTATCCAGCCATATGGAAAACATCGTTCATAGCTCCGCGATTCAAAAGTGGATCACGCAACGTTATAGAAAACTACAGGCCAATTAATACGACATCCGTGCTGTCCCGAATCATGGAGAAAGTCATTCATAAACAATTGTCATCATTCTTACTTTCGGAAAACCTGATCAACCCATCTCAACATGGGTTCATGGATAAACGCTCTTGTGCAACATCCCACTTGGAATTTTTTGATTATATAATACTTGGAAGAGACAGAGGTTTCTCAACTATTGTACTTTATTTTGACTTCAGTAAAGCATTTGATTGTGTCCCCCACAACCTTCTCCTCTCAAAACTACACTCTTACGGCATACGAAATCCACTATTAAGTTGGTTTAAATCATTCCTCACAGGGCGCCGCCAAATTGTAAGGATCGGCTCTAGCTACTCAAAGCCAGTAAATGTATCTAGCGGAGTTGTACAA
This sequence comes from Schistosoma mekongi, assembly GCA_034768735.1. NCBI lineage: Eukaryota > Metazoa > Platyhelminthes > Trematoda > Strigeidida > Schistosomatidae > Schistosoma > Schistosoma mekongi. The sequence continues at coordinate 33,951,356 of CM068305.1, read as the reverse complement.
GGAAGCGTAATTGGACCATTGCTCTTTCTTCTCCTCATCAATGATGTGTGCCAGCAATTTGTGCATGGTAAAATCTTCCTCTTTGCAGATGATCTAAAGGTTGCCTATTTATTCCCACCCACTACAAATGAAAACACTATTACTAAAATAATACAAGAGGAAATTGATAACTTATCAGAATGGACCAAAATATAGCATCTCCCCCTAAACGTGCACAAAAGTTGATACATTTCCACTGGTCGCAGATGGAACCTCAGTCTCCACCTATGCAAAATGCAAATAAAACTTCTAAGCGTCGCTCAAGATTTGGGGCTCAGATATACTAATAGCATTAACTTCTCGGAGCATGTTGCATTTCAAGCTTCCAAAAAGAGGAAGTTGACTGGATTTATGAGAAAAAATTTTCTCAATTTAAACTGAAAAATATTACTATACACAAAGTGTGTTCGTCCAATATTAGAATACGGTTGTCTACTCTACAGCAACTGTAGACGCTTAGATTTGATTAAAATCGAGCGAATTCAACGAGCATTTACTAAGAGCTTATTAGGTGACTACAGTACACAAACTTATCGCCAACGATGCGATAAACTAAAGCTAGAACCCCTTTGGTTCCGACGCTTGAAACTAAACCTTACTCTCATGTACTGCCTTATTAGTGGCGCAACTTACGCGTCGACATCACAGCCCATCCTCTACGCCTCCACATATAACCTACGTAATAAGGAAAATACTATTACTATCCAGCGATGTCGCACTCAGCTACGCCAGAGCTTTATCACAGTGAGATATGCGACTCTATGGAATAAACTTCCCGAGCATATTCGCTGCAGCAAGTCGTTAGACGCATTCAAAACACTAAATAAATAAATAAATAAATAAATAAATAAATAAATAAATAAATAAATAAATAAATAAATAAATAAATAAATAAATAAATAAATAAATAAATAAATAAATAAATAAATAAATAAATAAATAAATAAATAAATAAATAAATAAATAAATAAATAAATAAATAAATAAATAAATAAATAAATAAATAAATAAATAAATAAATAAATAAATAAATAAATAAATAAATAAATAAATAAATAAATAAATAAATAAATAAATAAATAAATAAATAAATAAATAAATAAATAAATAAATAAATAAATAAATAAATAAATAAATAAATAAATAAATAAATAAATAAATAAATAAATAAATAAATAAATAAATAAATAAATAAATAAATAAATAAATAAATAAATAAATAAATAAATAAATAAATAAATAAATAAATAAATAAATAAATAAATAAATAAATAAATAAATAAATAAATAAATAAATAAATAAATAAATAAATAAATAAATAAATAAATAAATAAATAAATAAATAAATAAATAAATAAATAAATAAATAAATAAATAAATAAATAAATAAATAAATAAATAAATAAATAAATAAATAAATAAATAAATAAATAAATAAATAAATAAATAAATAAATAAATAAATAAATAAATAAATAAATAAATAAATAAATAAATAAATAAATAAATAAATAAATAAATAAATAAATAAATAAATAAATAAATAAATAAATAAATAAATAAATAAATAAATAAATAAATAAATAAATAAATAAATAAATAAATAAATAAATAAATAAATAAATAAATAAATAAATAAATAAATAAATAAATAAATAAATAAATAAATAAATAAATAAATAAATAAATAAATAAATAAATAAATAAATAAATAAATAAATAAATAAATAAATAAATAAATAAATAAATAAATAAATAAATAAATAAATAAATAAATAAATAAATAAATAAATAAATAAATAAATAAATAAATAAATAAATAAATAAATAAATAAATAAATAAATAAATAAATAAATAAATAAATAAATAAATAAATAAATAAATAAATAAATAAATAAATAAATAAATAAATAAATAAATAAATAAATAAATAAATAAATAAATAAATAAATAAATAAATAAATAAATAAATAAATAAATAAATAAATAAATAAATAAATAAATAAATAAATAAATAAATAAATAAATAAATAAATAAATAAATAAATAAATAAATAAATAAATAAATAAATAAATAAATAAATAAATAAATAAATAAATAAATAAATAAATAAATAAATAAATAAATAAATAAATAAATAAATAAATAAATAAATAAATAAATAAATAAATAAATAAATAAATAAATAAATAAATAAATAAATAAATAAATAAATAAATAAATAAATAAATAAATAAATAAATAAATAAATAAATAAATAAATAAATAAATAAATAAATAAATAAATAAATAAATAAATAAATAAATAAATAAATAAATAAATAAATAAATAAATAAATAAATAAATAAATAAATAAATAAATAAATAAATAAATAAATAAATAAATAAATAAATAAATAAATAAATAAATAAATAAATAAATAAATAAATAAATAAATAAATAAATAAATAAATAAATAAATAAATAAATAAATAAATAAATAAATAAATAAATAAATAAATAAATAAATAAATAAATAAATAAATAAATAAATAAATAAATAAATAAATAAATAAATAAATAAATAAATAAATAAATAAATAAATAAATAAATAAATAAATAAATAAATAAATAAATAAATAAATAAATAAATAAATAAATAAATAAATAAATAAATAAATAAATAAATAAATAAATAAATAAATAAATAAATAAATAAATAAATAAATAAATAAATAAATAAATAAATAAATAAATAAATAAATAAATAAATAAATAAATAAATAAATAAATAAATAAATAAATAAATAAATAAATAAATAAATAAATAAGAATACCTCAGGTGAAGGTCTATGTAACCTCCTCAACTACCCTGAAATAACTGATCATACATATAAACAAGGTCCCAGCTCCGTATAAACAGTTTTAACATATATAAAATGCATTCATAATACACCATATGCCTAAGGATTCATAATTAATAATGCATATTTTCATATCGTTCCAATCTACACGCATACACCTTAATTCACTTATGCGAAAACTCACAATTTGATTACACTGATAACTAATCTTGTCCATCTTCTATCATCAATTATACACCAATTCACTACTTCGATGCAAATTTGACCTTTTAATTATGTTGGGTTCATTAGTTGCCTAATAATCCTATACACATTGAATCCATACTGTAATTATCCATTGACTTTCAACACCATATACTTATTCATGTACACACACACGCACACTTCTTTATTCAGAAATTTCACCCCTTTATTATCACCTGAGTGAAAATTCACAATTCCATCACACTGTTAATAGCACTGTTTGATCTCTGCATTACTATAATTCTCTGTATATTTTGCATGGTCATTAGTGCATATTTTTGCTCTGTTCCAATGTACTTTATTATTATTATTATTATCTGTCTTCTGTCATCACTTATAAACCGATTCTAAATGTTGATTACAACTTGACCTTTTAATTATATTGGGTTTATTGGTTGGCTAACAAACCTATTTATGCAAAGTCTAAGCTACGACTACGCATTGAACTCTTTAGAATTTTTCTTTCTTTTTTCTTTTTTTATTTACACGTCCTACATAACATTGGTGTTTATACTCTCAATACTACTTCGCCAATTTGATTTATTGAATTATTATACTCAACTGATGAAGCCTAAAATGGTTTCTTCACGACGCTTATTGTAAATGAGTAGTATGTGATTAAAATAAATAAATAAATAAAAGTGTCAAAAAGCTAGTGTAGAATTATTTTCTTTTAACGTTAAAGAGTTTATCAAAATCAGTGAAGCTCATACTATCAAGAAACTACCACTAGGTCATGCAGGGTCCCTTATTCAACAACGGCTGGAAAAATGGAAACCCCTGAGGAATATACCATTCCCTCAATTGCAAGACAAGACCATAGACATTCTTATTGGGTGTGATGTACCGGAGGCCCACTGGGTTTTGGAGCAAGGATTGGGAGATAGAAAATATCCATTTGGAATACGTACCCATCTGGGTTGGATGGCACTTGGTCCGAAGAATTCAAGTAAACTAGCAACTAGAGTTGAATGGTGTCGATGTACGTGTTGCCCAGATATTTCAAATGACTTGGAAAGGTTGTGCAATCATGAATTTAGTGATGTAGACGATCTGCACAAGCAGCATTCTGTCGAAGACAAGAAGGCTCTAGGTATTGTTAAGAGTTCAACCAGCTTAGTGGATGGTCACTTCCAGGATGGGTTACCTTGGAAACGTGGGGGACCCGAATCACCAAATAACTATGAGATGGCTAGCAGAAAATTAGAATGCTTGCGTAGACGGTTTGTCAGAGATTGCCATCGCCAGACCGTTCTGCTACCTTGACGTGGTGGTCGAGCTTGCCTATCGTGATGACTTAGTCGGGCTATACTGGCCGAAACAATCGTTCCTCTAGGTCCTACCATGCCGGGCAGGTCGGTTGAAGAGCGGTGAGACCAAAAGCAGCAAATATAAGGTCCGAGGACGAAGTCGTACTGCCAGTTGTACAGAGGTGTGACGGCAGTAAGGTATTTTCCTCAGACAACCAGCATAACAGCGATGCTGCCTTCCCACAAAGGAAGAGCGGGGTTAGAAAAGGTCGACCCTAAAAATGCACACCTCACCTTACTCCACGGATTTCCGTCTCGAGCAGTAGGGCCTCAACAAGTACGGAGCTACAACAACAACGAAAACCTCTCTCAAAAAGGCCGTGTGTGACCGGCCTCAAGCAGTTGTTCTTTGGACACAGCGGTCACTCCCCCAGGTCTTTCAGACCAACCCTAACACATTTTGCTTTTCAGGTACATTAAGAAGAACCCTTCCACAGTGTGGGCAACTGGGAAGAGATAACTGCCCTCATACCTCTAACAACACACAAGATCACCGCCATTTTAATCAGACTCCTTCTTTTATTCCTAATGTTTATCCTGCCCCCACCTTCAAGCCTAAATCCTTATCTTCAACTTACTCCTGTGTCATTATTGCCAACGATTCCGGCCCACGAAATAACGTCCCGAGAATACTAAGGCCACATTCCAAACTTCACATTGGTGCATTCAATGTACGGACCCTGTGTCAAATAGGGCAACGAGCCTCCCTAGCTAGGACATCAGAATCCTGCGCCATTGATGTATGTTGTGTCTCGGAAACACGCATGCAGGATCTAGCGTGGTCATTCACTTGACTTCACCTAGCCAGAGTGTACAACTTTCGCGATGCACCCTTCGTTTATCTGGAGACTCAACAGCAACTTCTCGTGGGCTCGCTGGTGTAGGTATTGCGTTAAGTATGAAAGCAGAACAGGCACTCTTTGAATGGATTCCTTTCGACAGTCGCCTATGTGCCGTCCGACTAAATGGTTCACTAAGAACTCGGAAAGATATAGACACACACCGTTGTCATTTCATCGTTTCTGCCTACGCTCCCACCGACTGCAGCCTGGATAAAGTGAAAGATGAATTTTACAGAAAACTTTCTCAACTACTTCATAGGGCCAAACACTCAGATTTGGTAATCTTGGCTGGTGATTTTAACGCCCAAATAGGTAGCTTGAACCAGTCTGAAAGATATTTAGGTGGATGCTTCATTGTTCCAGCTCAGAGAACGGATAACGGCGACCGTCTGCTGCAACTTTGCTCAGATAATCGGTTATTTCTAGCCAACACGAACTTTAAGCATAAGGAGCGACATCGTTTAACATGGTGACCTCCTGAACCTACTCAATGTTACTGATAGCGTGCGTGACGCAGTGACATTGGCTGAGCACTTAGACTCCGTCCTCAAGAAGGGTGGTTTTAGACCTACTAAATGGATAAGCAACTGCCTTCAATTCATTCAATCCATTCCACTGGAAGAACGGGCTGATGCGGTAAAGTCAATTGATTTTGAAAGGCTCCCTATAGAGCGCACATTGGGGTCATTCCGGAACACTATGCACGATGCTTTAACCTTAAGAGTTAACATACCGAAACGAGGTGTCACCAGACGGGGTATCCTTTCTAGTATAGCATCGCTCTGTGACCTTTTAGAATTATTGGCCTTGATAATATTACCAGCAAAACAGTTACTATAAAGGCTATGTAAATCAGGTTTAGGAAGGGATGTAGAGACTCCGGAGAAGGAAATAACTCGTTGGTTGGAATATGTGAGTGACATCCAACAAGTAGAGAATATTTCTTTTCCACGATGTATTCTAGCACCCAAAATGAATCATACGCTTACCAAACCTCACATTTTTAGCGATGCTTCAGAAGTTGGGTATGGAGCTGTAGCATATTTTTGATGTTACGTTGCCGGCGAGGAGGCAAGCTGTCGATTAGTTTTAACGAAGGTAAGAGTAGCGTCCCTAAACTTTCAGATCATACCACGTTTAGAGCTTACAGCTGCAGTCTTGGCAGCCCGCATCGGTTCGCAGTTTCAGACTCAATTCGACACGGAGTTTTGGGATATAGTTTTCTGGACGGACTCGATGATTGTGTCGAATTACATCAGAAATGGGAACAGTCAGTTCATGACCTTTGTAGATAATCGACTCTCGACGATCCGCAGTCTTACCAAAGTGAATCAGTGGAGGTATGTACCTGCAAAGCAGAACGTAGCTGACTATGTATCCAGAGGTATGCAGTTCAGTGAAGTTTACATTAAAATTTGAAGTGAAGGTCCTCATTTCTTGAAGAGGTCTAAAGAGTAATGGTCAACTACTGACGTTGAGTGTATTACATCTCAATTAGAATTAAAGGAATCTACTGTTGTGCATTTGATGGTTGACGAAAACCTGGCTTTCATCGACTTGTTACTTTTCAGGCTGGGAAAGGCTACTAAAGGCTGTAGCGTGGTTATCTAGATACAAGTGTTACTTGTTGGTGACATATCGTGGAAGAACAGATATATCCTTGCGTTTAAGTTTGCTTAATGTAGAAGAGATGGACCTAGCTTGCATGGATTCCATTCGGTTTGTTCAAAGCAGAGTGTTTAAGAAAGATATCAGAATACTACAGTCGTCCGGGAGTAATTCAGAAATGAAAGCTATTGGATCTCTTTTACGCAAATTGAGTCCTATATTAGCAGACAGATTATTGTGCGTGGGTGGTCGGCTCCAGGGAAATCCGTGGTCTAAGACTTGGAAACATCCGATTATACTCCCATCAAAGCATCCAGTTACAGATCTGATTTTACGAAACTACCAGAGATCCGAAGGGTATGTGGGCTCCACCCAGGTGTTGGCAACTGCACGCGAAATGTTTCGGGTGTTAAGAGGTGGTGCAGCTTCGAGAAGAGTAATTGGAAACTGCATCCAATGTCGAAGGGGGAACGCTAGGCCGCACAACAAATAATCGCACCTTAGCCACTGGTCAAGGTAGGGGATGATAATTTTCCACTTTTATCAGTAGGTGTAGACTATTTTGGACCCCTCACGGTGAAGCAAGGCAGAAGTGTCCAGAAACGATACGGATGTATATTCACATATTTGAAAATGAGGGCTGTACATTTAGAAGTGACAACCTCTCTTACTATAGATTCATTTATCATGGCGTTGATTAGGTTCATAGGTAGCAGGGGATACCCGAGAGAGATATTCAGCGACAATGGGACTAATTCGGTTGGAGCAAAGCATGAATTAGAGAACTGTCTACAGAATTGGAAACAAGATCGCATCCATGAGAAAATGATTGTAAAGGACATCTACTGGCACTTTAAATCCTTCTGCTGCCAGTCATTGGGGAGGAGTTTGGGAACGTATGATTTGGTCGGTCTGTAGAGTGTCAAGCGCTCTTGCACACGAACAGAGGGACGAGTGCTTTATGACCTTTGTGACTGAAGCTGAGCCCATTGTCAATAATCGACCCCTAGTACCTGTCACAGCTCACTGGGAGGATCTCGACGTGCTAACTTCTGCAGAGTTGTAACACCTGAGAAAAAACATCACCAGTTTCAACGAGCCATCTTTATGTGACGAGTATTCCAAATAATGGCAGAAAGCTGGCTACTTAGCGAAGGTCTTCTGGAAAGCGTTTGTCTCGAGAATACGTTCCTCTGTTACAACAACGACATAAGTGGGCAAAGTTAGGGAGAAATTTACGAGAGGGTGACTTGGTTTTGATTAATTGTGATTTCAGACAAAAAAATAAATAGCCACTGGATTTGGTATAGTGTGCAATACCAGGTAGGGATGGATTGGTGAGGCAAGTAGAGCTAAGGACCGGGAATGTAATCCTTGTGAGAAACCATGAAGATCTAACCGAAACTCCACAAGCTTCATACGAGTTCAAGCATATCCTACGTGGACATATCCGATTCTTTGAAAGAAGGCCCAAGTTGATAAGGCAAGGATCAGCCGCAAGTGTGACTCACCCATCAGTTTCAGTGACCTTGGAAAGACAAATCCATACTGCCTAGCACCTCACGGGAAAGAACCAATGATAGTAACTACTACCCCCCCCCCGTAACAAAAAACACTTCCAGGCTATTTGTAAGGGAACTGGCCACCACTTCCAAATGAACGAGACTGATAAAATTAAACTACAGGTAATAAGCCTACTGGAAAAAAACACAAACCAGGCAACCAGTCGTCTGTCTTTTGAGTAACGTAAAGAGATCAAGAGGCAAAATAACCTAACTTAGACATATAAACATATGCCTAAAACCGAGGATAGTTATACTCACCGAAACGTGGCTCTCACCCCGAAATCTCAGATGATAGAGTGAAAATCCAAGGTATGGTCCTGCCAAAAATGGAAGAAAATACAGAGTGGGAGGCGGAGTCGCGATTTTCGTAAATAACTTCATCAAACCAACACTCGTAAATAATGCCGCCTTGACGAACTTACCAGAATCATCTGATGCCACTTCAGTGTTTCCAGTTATAAGTACCTAATTGGTGGGATATACCGCCCACACCCGCCCACGTACATAATGAGAGCTTCCTCCGAGCGATTACGTCACTCTGGAGTAATAGGACGGTTTATGTGGTGGTCACCGGGGTATTCAGCACCCTGTCACTAAGCCTAGCCGATAGGGTCTTATCAAAGGGACATTTTGCTAATAGGCCTCTGGATGCCATCAAAGGGGTGGAATTCACATAATCGGTAGGTTGTGATACTGGATAGAGAACGGATGGTAAACCCTCAAAGTTGGATAACATATTTTCCAATCATGGACTCCTACTGGAATATATTGATATTAACGCCCGTATAGGGAACAGTGATCATGCCTTGATAACGTCCAAAATGGTCACATGTGAAACTTTGCTATGGAACGCGAGCACACCATGTGCACACCATGATGCACACATTTCTGCTAAAGCCCACAATTAATATTTTGTCACTTGTGTAAAATAAAAAATTGTGCTGCTGGCTTACGTCATATAGACTGTTGACGTAGGTTATGTCAGTGTTAGCATTTGTTTTTACATCGAAGTAATACTTGCCAACACCCATGGCATTGATATATTTCAACCTTCATAAATGCTGTTACGTTAATTTAGAACAACTTCGTACGAGTTTTTCTTTAGAAATGCATACATATTTCCTACCGGGCTGGCTGACACACTGAATATATTTACGTGCCAGTCTTAACAACTTACAAATTTCTGATCAGTTGGTGCTACCTTGCATTGGTGATCGAGTTTGCTCTTTATGGTAAACCAATGTGACTATACTGGCTGGAACAATCGCTCCTTAAGGTAAGACCAAAAACAAACATAAGGTCCTAAATCAAAGTCGTATTGCCGACTGTACAGAGGTGTGATGGGAGTAGTATGTTTCAGTCAGACAACCAGCACGACATACTGCCTTTTGACAAGAGAAGAGAAAGGATAGGAATGATCAGCCCTTGAAAGTTCATACCTCATCTTCGTCCATAGATTTCCGTCATTGGCAGTAAGGCTGCGAAACGTGGGCCATGAAAACTCAAGACATGTGTCGACTCCAGATATTTGACCATAGGAACCTTCGTAACATCGCTCGTATATCATGGAATAACCGGATTAGTAATAGTGAGGTTAGACAAAAGGTTCTTGGGAAACATGGTAATTCAGTCGAAGAGGTCATTAACCTTCATCGACTGAGATGGCTGGGACATGTTTTGCGCATGCCCGACCACCGTCTACCTCGTCGCGCGATGTTGGCTAGGGCTGAATTGGGATGGAAGAAGGTTAGGGGCGGCCAAACCAAAACATGGCATTAGTCCATGAAGACCTTGACCACTGGTCTAAGCCATGTAGGTAGATGTAGACTACCTGGTTGGGGTCCGCGTAATGATCGCAATAAATAGCTGGAGACACTAGGCGATATGGCTCCGAATCGGTCACAGTGGCGCAAGTGTATTCACTCTCTAACCTCACCTAGACCTTGAATTCTATTGTTATTTTCTGGACATCTTTACTTTACTCTTCCCTCTTGTATTCTGTCTTTACGTTACCTCAATAATCTCGTAGTGCTAGTGTGGTATGGCAACTTGAACCTACAGGCGTATGTGCCCGGTTCTACGTTGCTGCTGCTGCTGATGATGATGATGATGCATCAAGTATGGAGATAACAATTCGAAACCCGTTCTTATAAATTCCGCCCATGATCGGCCCCAGACAGATGTCCATTTACCCTTCCACTTACAGTCGCAGGTCATTAAGACCAAACCTTCCACACTATGGGTTACTAGAAAATGTTAACCACCATCATGCTCTTAACAGAACTCAAAATCACAATCTTCGTTATAAAATCACTTTTTCATCTAGTATTTCTTCGGCTATGAGCCTTAAATTTCTGTTCTCGACTCCCTCCTAATTCACCACTAATGCTAACGATCTTAGTTTATGAGATACCGTCTCAGATCTACTAAAACAACAGCCTAAACTACAAATTGGAGCTTTCAATTTACGAACCCTATGCCAAATTGGCCATCATGTCTGTCTGGCTATAACCTTAGGATCTCATACCGTAGATGTATTCTGTGTTATGGAAACACATAAGCAGGATCCTACCGTAGTCATTTACTTGACCTCATCTAGCCATTATGGAGAGCCTACACGATATATCCTTCGTTTATCTTGCAACCTGACGGCGACTTCTCGTGGGCTTGCTAATACAGGTACAGCAAGCAGAACAAACACTTCCTGAATGAATCTCTGTCGGCAATCGCCTATTTGCTGTTCAATCAAGTGGTTTTATAAGAACTCAGAAGACGTTGATAAGGTTCAGTCTTTCGTTTGCACTGAACAATGCAAAAGATTTTCGAGATGTATTTTTCCACCTTTAAATGCTTCAGAACTTATCTACGTCAATATCTGAACTAAATATAGGGGATGGAGTAGTTAAGCTCGCATACTACTTCACTTATCTTGAACGTTTGATCAACTTTGGTATGTTGGTGTCTGTCAAAATCTCAGCACGGATTCGAAAAACAACCTTCACCATCTTATGTCACCTGTAGCGTAGGCAAGCTATCCGTCTGTCAATTAAAAGATTGGCATACTGTTTAGCAGTTCGTCCCAGTTTGTCGCATGGGTGTGAGATGTGCCTGTTAGGTGTAGATAACATTCGTAGGTTATTGGTATTTGATGGTCGATATCTTCGAGACACTGGTCGCGTTTGTTGGGACCACGGGGTAAGTAATACTGGAGAGGGATGGTAAATTAGTTGATTAGATTGTAAATCTTAATAGATTGAGCTGGTTATGACATGTATTACGCGCGTCCAACCACTGACTAAGGTGGAGGGAAGCTAGGGTGGTCACACTAAAAGCATAGCATCAGTCTATGAAATCACTGACTGCTGATCTGGATTGTGTTTGTAGACATAGAGTACTTAGTTTGTGTCCACACGATTGCCGTTACCACTGGTTGGAGACTGGGTAACATGGTTCAGAATTAATCTAAGTCGTACAGGTCTTTTTACTCGTTGTCTATTCTTAAATCTTAAGCTTAAGAATATACCTTTTCACGAATTAATGGCTTCTCCGTGTATCATATTCTATATATTCACACTTTCCTCTGCTGTCATTAACGCTACTAAGACGTTGGTGTTCATCCTGTGTTGGTGAGATGCGGCAACTTGGATCGATGTACATATGTGTCAGTTCCCACCTTTTGCATACATACATACACATTTTACCAAGTAGATTGATGAAAGTAATAAAGCGAGACAAATGTTGGTTAATCAGTCAGCAGAAGTGTTTGGAATTTGTCATTTGAGTGAGTGTCAAAATCGTCCTGCGATATCCATAGACGAATTAGTCTGACTAATATAGTGTCTAAAATACTAGCCTCTATAATCATCAGACGTTTAACTACAGCTCGTGACCTGCAAGTGCGAGGAAACCAGGCTAGTTTCAGACCTGATCGCGGTTGCATAGACCAGATATTCACTATTCGTCAGGTTTTAAGAGTATAGACATACTTTTCGGTGCTCGACAATGGTGGTTTTCCTTGACTTGAAGGCGGCATCTGACTCTGTAGACCGAGTTCTATGGCAATGTCTTTTATTGAAAGGCGTACTCCAGAAGTACATAGATCTTGTCGAGGCTCTTTACTCAAACACTATTAGTCGTGTCAGAGCTTATGGCGAACTGTCATCTGAACTTGTAACCTCAAGTAGTGTCCGTCAAGGCTGCCTACTGTCTCCATTTTTGTGTAATTTCATAGTCGATTTACTGTTGGAAATCACACTCTCATCGTCTGACTTCAGGAATTGATCTACCGGGAGATTCACTTATAGACTTAGAATATGCTGATTACATAGTCTTGTTCGGCGAAGACGTTGATAAGGTGCAAAATCTTTTAACATCAATAAGCTCCAATACAACCATGTCACCTATGGCGTTGGTGAGATATTCGTCTCTCGACAAAAAGAAGAGTGTACCGTGCAACAGTTTGCTCTATCTTACTGTATGGGTGCGAGATGTGGCCATTAAGGCCAGACGACACTCGACGGTTATTTGTTTTTGACCATCGATGTCTTTAAAACATCGCTCGCGTCAGCTGGGATCACCGAGTAAGTAATAACGAGGTTAGACGACGGGTGTTGGACAAAGGTGGTAAATCAGTCGATGAGGTTGTGAATCTTCATCGACTAAGGTGGTTGGGACATGTGTTGCGTATGCCCAACCACCGCCTGCCTCGACGCGCGATGTTGGCTAATGTAGGAGCAGTATAGAGGAGAGTTAGAGGCGGCCAAACTAAAACATAGCATCAGTCCATTAAGTCACTGACTACTGTTTTGAGTCGCGTTAGCAGATCCGAACCTACCTGGTTGGAGTCCTCGCAAATACCGTCACTAGTGGCTAGAAACACTGAGTTACATTCCCCAGAATCGATCACAATCGCGCAGATGTATCAACTCATTTTCCTCTCTTAAATCGTGAGTTTTAAATTATTTCATAACTTTCGTCCCATGCCCCATCTCTTTTCTCCATGAACCATATTCTATATGTTCACACTCTTTGTTATTAGTATTTTTATTATTATCATCACCATGATTGAAGTGACTTTTACTAATGTGGTGTTAATCTTGCAGTGCCATAGGGGTATGGCAACTTGGAACGATGCACAAATGTGCCATGTTCTGTGTTAACCATACATACACGCATAAAAAGCTACTAATTATTCCACTATTAAATAAATAAACTGGCCACAATAGCATACACGTTTGGGAACTTTACCCGAATTTATAAACAACCACGTGAAACAATACTAACAATGAGGATTTATAAACATTAAAAAACACTGTGACAAAAAGAAAGACAGAAACCGTAGGAATGGTAGTGATCAGAGCAACGTAAAGAGGAATCAGAAAACTATTTTAAATTGTCCTGAGTGATTTCTGAAAGTCTGTTTTATCTATTTTCTTGTCTAATTAGACGAGCTCTTTTTTTATACCTCATTTCTTTTGGTTTTGGTTTAATTTTGGACCTTTTGGGAATCTGTCTATTTGTATCTTCAGCACCCTTCGTCTGAACGTTTGGTTTGCCGTAACATCAACCAAAGTTCAGTTCTTAACGAGTTACTCCAAAAGATGACATAACTAAACCTGCATTTAAAACTAAACAATTTCAAGTAAACGAACAACAAAGTCCGGTCCGAGTTAATAATCACAAGCAGACTACAGATCATACTCCAAATAGAAAAAAACGCCAAGGTTATATAGCCTCCGTAAATAAATTCTCCTCGCTAGCAGAACAAACTCATGACTACCGAAGATAACAAAGAAAACGATAAATGCCAGACCACTTAACTTTTAGATATAAAACGCGATATAAGGATTGATAGGCGACGGAATAAAGGACATCTATACTCATGTCCTCTAGAATTTAACAGTCAACATATCAAGAAGCGGCCCCTTACCCCTCATTCAATATAACACACTGCTTACTATGTTAGACGTACTCTGGAAAATACGAAAAGACACTTTAGGTCATTAAGCAAACCACCACTTATAAGCTCTGTTAATTCACATACGCATGACAACACACTTGCACCACTTCCAAACCCTTCTTACAGTGACACAAATAAGAACGGTTTGAACCATAACTATGCAAATCCCAACTTTCATCGTCATCATAACATCATAACATTTTTCTGGATGCAGGACATAGTAGTACCATTAACAAAACAACTAGTCGACATAATTTCCAACCACATGGTATATGCAACCTCCTTAATCCATCAGCCATTTGAAATCCCTATTCTATTCCCCGGGCTAGTAAGTCCGAATACACTTAACAGTCCCTATAATGAATCCAGTTGTAACCGTAACTGTAAATATGAGCTGTCCGAAAACCAACAACCACCTACACCTCACTTAAACTACACCCCTGACGTCTACTATGGTTCATATATGAATGATGCCCTTAATCAGTTTTGCTCATATAGCCACGCATTCACCATATGTCAAATAAATGCAAGGTCGATATGTAACAGAATGGTTGAATTAATCATGCCAATGTCACTCTGCAAACCATCGCCTATTATGATTACTGAGGCATGGACTAATTCAAGCATTCTTGATATAAATATATCTCTTGACAATTACAACCTATACCGTGGTGATACATTACATGGACGTGGTGGAGGTTGTACAATATATGTCCATTCAAAGCTAAACTTACTACTATGCGATATTCCAGGGCTAAATGTAACACAAGATTCTGTCTGGGTTGTCCAGAAGCCTACAAGAACTACATCAATCCTGCTCGGTTGGATACCAGCCTCCAAAAGCCCCGTTAAGCAACATAGATTTACTAACAGAAAGTTTCAGATTAGCACCCTCTCAACCCTCCACTAGCTTATTTGTGATCTTGATATGCTCGATATCTCATGGTCCCCATGTAAAGCGAAAAAACGATACGATCCATTTATCGAATGTTTAGAACTGGGTGGTTAAACTCAAAGCCTTCGTTACACATTAGACTCTAAAATATCGTAGACGTAGTTTTTACAAACAAGATCTCCCCATACGCATACAGGGAAAAAAATTCCCTGGCAACTAAGCATCAGACAGCTCTACTCCGTCGACACTTTCACAATGTTGACTGGATGAGCTTTAAAAACTACATCGGTAGTCTCAATTGGGAAAGTTACTTTGCTGAAAACAACGTCAACAAATCGACTGATATTCTTGACCATAACATAAATGATGCCTTAGTTAAGATTGCGCCATTAAGACATTCAAAACCAAGAATTCCAAGAGATAATAATAATAATTTATTCTCAAGTAACAATTTGTACATGAGAGCATACCAGTTTACCGGCATGATCAGAATGATATGGCATAATTGTAACAGAGTTCTATTAGAGTTATTGTTATGGAGTTGACGATATACAAAGATATTAATTAATTAGGAAGCCAACGGTAGCTAGCTTCACAGTTTACAGTACTGCAGTACCAGAGGTATATTTTGTATTACAGAACACTTCCGGTAAACAACCGCGCGCTTTTTGTCCCTGGTGCTGTAATCTTAAAAAATAGCTGCGAGAGAGCAGGACGAACCATACAGACTATCCATAGACAGGATAAGGCTGGTATTTTGAGGTTTGGTTAAGGCAACCAATTTGTGTGAGCTGGTCTTGAGTGGTAAGTTGTCGGTGCATTGATTACGTTCCACGCCAGCGTTTGGAGTAAGTTGCTTAAAGGAGATCAATTTCTTGCAAGTCCAGAACATAAACTCGGGAAGATGATGACATAGATTATGAGATAGGAAGGAAAAAACGAATTTAATTAGTGATATCAAAATAAACAGTTTCAAACTAAAATCTTCTTTTTCGTTTTTTTTAACTACAACGTTCATGATTATTGTGTTTGCAGTCTTAGTACCTTAATAAGCCATTGCTTATTGATTCAAGGTTTAGTGGTAAGTCGTCGAATGTTTATTACAAGTCTCTCGATTCTAGATATGGGGAGATCAGTCGTTATCTAGTCGTTTTATCTAGTCTGCATTCTCGTGTCACACATTGAGCGGACCGAGTACTTCGCACGTTATACTAGAATTTGAACAAGTCGGTAGTTTATTCAATCCCTTAGAGTCACTAAATAGTTAGTTTATTGCTCGTATAAAGTGATCTATGCTATCTAGCGTACGGATTTCTGCCGGTAAACTATTCCGAATGGTAGTGAATTTATGCACGAAAAAATTTGATCGTATTTTAGTCTTACCATGTCCCACCCACACTATACCTGTATGATCTCTAAGGCTATAATTAGGTGCATCGATAAACTTTAATATAGGGTCGGGGAAGTATGCTGGAGGGTGTAAAACTTTGAAATAGAATGTCAGATTGAGCGTAGCTCGTCTTTTCCAAAGTGGTTCCAATCCCAGTGTATCGCACCGTGTAGTATGATTTAGTCCACAATCCATCCCTAGTATCTTTTTTGTGAAGTATCTCTGTATCATTTCTATCTTTAGTTTATCACTTATTCAGGGGCTGCTGAGTATGAGTGGGCAGTATTCAAGTAGCGGGCGTACACAGACCTTGTATAATACCAATCTACACTCACGTTGGTAGAAATTGTAGATAATACAACCCATAAGTGTGCTTGCCTTTGAGGTGATAAATATTGTTTGTTCCTTGAATGTAAGATCCGTAGTGTATTTTAAGCCTAGGTCCAGAATCGTCTTACATTCGGAGATTTGTCCCCCATTTACTACAGAGTGTAGGTTGAGGTTGCGACACGCAATGCTGATCCAGCCACATTTCTTAGTGTTAAAGTGAAGTTGGTGTTCTTTACTCTAGGCAGTGACTTCTTCTGTCCATCCAAACGCAAATATGAAGACGCCTTCGAAGACGCTTTCCAATTTCATAAATCCAGAGACGTTTCATCGCTAGTCGCAATGAAAGAAATATATATAATGACTGTAGAGGTAAGCATGGAAAAAGCCATTTTAGAAGAACAAGCTATAATAAACAAAAATCCTTCTATTCTCCTAAAGATTCTTAGAAACAAAAGTAAGGGTTCTAAAATGAGATGAGGAAATCTCTTTATTAATGAAAATCAAATATACGACAACCCTTAACCTATTGATGAATTATGCAGTGAACACTTTAGTACAACACTAACGAACGGAACTTATGAAGATTACTACGAGTCCGTCATAACGCCATCATGTGAACTCACAAATGTAATCTTCACTAGGCAAAACGTTGATAAGGCAGTAAAGACGCTAAAGTATTCAAACACCGAAGGGCCTGATGGTATCCAAACAAGGATGCTTAAAAGGGGGAACGAAAGCCTCCATCTGCTACTTCTAAACTGTTTACAACATCACTCTACTGCATGCTTCCCATCAATCTGGAAAACCACATACATTATCCCCAAAATCAAAAGTGGACCGGTCGCAAATATAGAAAACTACCGACCAGTTAATCCAAGGTCTGTTATCTGTAGCGATGGAAAAAGTAGTTAGGGCTGAAATATCTTAGTATCTCCAGAAACAAAATCTGATCCCCACCTCAAACATGGATTTCTAAAAACGAGGTCATATGACACGTGCTTATTAAACTATCTTAACGATATAACTACTCAACGCGACAACGGAATGGTAGTATCCACCACGTTTCTTGACTTCAAGAATGCTTTTGATAAAGTCCTATATCATAGACTTCACCGCAAACTAAAGTCGTTCGGAAGACCCATTACACTCTCGGCTCAGCTCATGTTTCACAGGAAGGAGCCATGTAGTTAAATGTAATGACTACATCTCTTCACTCAAACTTGATATCAGTGGAGTTGTTCTGGGCAGTGTCCTAGGTCCTTTTCTCTTTCTCGTGTATATGAATGTTATATGTAAAGTCATACATTCTGGCAGACCATATCTGTGTACGGTGACTTGAAAATAATGTACAGCTTTAAGCCTAGTACATCTAATGAAGGCATATCCAACATTCATAAAGACCTAGATAACCTATCGATTTGGAGCCAGAATTGGAAACTGTCATTAAACCACAGCAAGTATGGGATTATGCAATGCAGAAAATATGCTGTTTGACAAGAATTCTATTTGAACGAATCTAAAACCCAAACACTGAGCTCCATATGTGATTTGTCTATATGCTACAACGAAAGCCTTAAGTTAACTGAACATGTGTCGTCAATTATATCCAAGTCAAGACGACGAATCAGATTTATTCTGCAACATTTTTAAATGAGGAAAGCCAAACCTACAACATACAGGATATGTGCACGTTCTACTTTAGAATACCGCCAGCTTGTCTTCCCTAGTATGAATTTCACAGACATCACATAAATTGGAAATCTCCGGAAAACTTTAGTCCAACGATTACTTAAGTATAACTGTAACATAATTTATATGAGAAGATATAGGTTGCCTTTTCTAGGACCTCTGTGGAGACGCCGTCTAAAATCTAGCCCTAAGTGTAGCGGACGCTTATTGAAGTGTGCCCAGTTGATAATTCGCGACGGCCCTATGCCCACTAGGTTCCAAGCCGGAGATAGACGAATAAGACAATAGACCAACCAGACAGATCGGAATCAGATTCAGATTATATTTTACACATTCGCTTATATATACAAAATAACCATAGTGATTATCCATCAAATGAAATTATCAACATTTTTAATAATACAATTAAATGTCAAATGTGCTCACATAAAAGTGATTAAAATTTACAAATCATATTAACAAAAAATCAATACAACTTGATAAAATGACAATTGTATTTCTAGGGATTTCGAATCCCTAACACCTCCCCTTTTTTGAAAAAATGAGGATAATGACTTGGTCCCATGGTTTACGCAATTATGAGCGTGGTCGTGTACAACTAGAAAGAATACTTAGAGAGAAAAAGGAAACATGATTAATTACAAATTACGTAAACAATCACTATCTACCGCTAATCTCCCCCCTCCACGGAAAACTGTGGGGTCCTTGCGTGGTAACCAGGTCAATATTTCATCATTTTGAGAATGCATAGTCTTTGAGTCAACATTGTTACAACTTCTTGGATGAATTAGGGAGTTAATGACTTGATCACGTTTGGCGCGTACTTTGGAAATTGTGCCAATTTCCCTCGGTTCTTGCTGACTGCTTCAGCTTCTTCGTGTATACAGCAGACACTTTTGTCAGATTACTCAAAATAGCTTCCTGACTCGGAATGCAGGCGATACTACGTGCACCAAGTACGACAGTTTTCTGAGGTGGGCTAGTGGCCTGTGCACATGGGGACTCAATGACACTAAACTCCGACAATGACACTGCTACCCGGGAAACAATCGCAGTGACTGTCATTTTCTCGCTCTGCGTCTTTGGGAACTATGATAAGGACTGCTTCGGTTTCTTGCTCCACTTCTTCGACGAAAGCAGACACTAGGTCCATTCTCTGGAGCAGAGATACTAGGCACATAGGACAGAGTTACTTTCGTCGTGCAAGGCAATTCAGTGGCATCAAGCCCAGCCAATGTTACTGCTACCTGAAAGACCATGATAGGAACTGCGCCATCAGTTTTTTCAAGATCAACCATGAACAAGTCTTTGTATTTCTTATACCAGGAACCAGATGTACTACCAGCCAAATACTGGAAATGAAATTCATTGATAGAATTGGTGAGGGGATCAACATGGGATGTGCATGTGTTTTCTGATACCTTTCTGGAAGACTGCACCCAAATATAACCTAAGGAATCTAGCTCAAACACTGAACACGAAACTATGCAGACACGATCACGAAATAACATTTTTACAATACTCGATAGTGTACAACGGAATAGGCTATTACTCCCTATTCGCTTCCGTGGTAAACTACTGAAATGTGAACTCATAGTAAACTTTTTCCTCGATACCGATGGGATCAGGCAACTCTTTCCTGAACTATCCAAAAGTTTAGACATGATAAGTCACGAACTGCCTCACATCTGGCGTACGAATTCACGGCTTACATCACAAGCCCGTATGTTATCAACAACCTACGCTGTTTCCCTTCCCTCACTAGTCTAAACAACTGACAAAATATCCTCTTCATATTTTGACACACCAGCTTGTAGGCTCTCTTTTTATCTAAACATAAGCTTCCTCCAGTTACTCCACACATTTTTGCCCTTCATAATGACAGGCCATCTACCACACGTATCGTTAACAAGGTCGATACGTCATCTCATGATTCAAATGGATTTATAACATAAAATACACTTTCTGGCCAAGATGAACACCTATAGATGGATGCTACACTCGTTGTTTGTCTGATAGTCTTAAGCATGACATAGCTCCTAATGAAAGAAAGAAAATGGCTGCTTGGTTATTTGATTGTTTGGTATACCATGGTGAATCTATTCTAATTCTTATGTTATCTCGTATTCTGTCTGTTTTACTCTGCAGTCCTTCTTTTCTTTCTTACTTCCTTCTTTAGTATCTCAAAATGTATAACTGGTGAATGGACTAAATGGAAACCTTTAACTTCACAAACCGTGAAGTAGGCTTGTCTCACTCCCAAACCGTTGAACAAGGTGGACTTTGTAAACAAGCGTCCATTAACCAATGCTCACTCGATTTTAAACAATCGGGTATTATCAACCGATGTACCCCTCTTCAGAAATATCGCACTCAGTGTGTATAACTTTATTGCTTCTTGCAGTTTTAAATTTTGAATTCCGTTACGTCTAATAATTGTGCTAAATGTATACAAACCTTTCCATTTCTAGTCATTATCCACACAGTCGAGTCTTGCTACGTAACTATGAACTTCAATGTTGAATGTTTATTTGTCGTAGTAAAATTCGTCTGTGTAACTATTCAACCCTGCTATTGTTTGATATGACTTTGTTGATCTTACCTGTCTGTTGCCAAGCCTACAATATATAGGATGTGTGCACCTCCTACTTTAGAATACTGCCCGCTTGTCTTCTCTAGTATGAACTACAAAGATATCAAACAAATTGAAAATTTTCAGAGAACCTTCATTCGACGATTACTGGGGCATAACGGTAACATAACATATATAAAAAGATGTAGGTTAATTTCTCTAGAACCCATATGGAGACGCCGTCTAGAAACCAACCTAATTTTTTTCCATAAAATAGTTTACAGTCTCACTTTCTTAACCTCTTCTCCCTTCTAGAAGACTGCATCCAAATATAGCCTAAGGAATCTGGCTCGAACAGTGTATACCGAAAAATGCAAACGCAAACAACAAAATAATTTTTTATAACGGTGGATATGACTTTTACGGCCGGACCAATGAGGAACAAAGGAAGTGTTTCAAGGTCACCGCGGGAATTTGAATGCACCATGCTAACGATTGAGCGTGTTCTAGACCTTATAAGAGACAAAAATCTGGTTGTTCGTTTGCAAACTATGGGATTATTAAGAAAATCATTAACTTGTCAATGCGGCAAGGAAATGGCAGTTTTCGAAACACAAAGGACACGAGATGGTTGTTGCTTTCGTTGCACCGAGTGCTGGTGCAAAAAGTCCATCCGAACAGATTCATTTTTTGCACGTTCCAGGCTAGAATCGAAACAAATTCTCGTCTTAATAATCGAATAGGTAATTGGAATTAAGGTAACGACAGCAGCTTCACTGGCGGATGTTTCTGAAAAGCGGCAATCCAGTGGTATGAATACTGCCGCGAAATATATTGGGGCATTTTAGTCCCGTTACAAATCCAATTTGGAGGGCGTGGAAAAGTAGTTGAAATTGATGAAGCCCTGATTCGCAAAAGAAAGTATAATACGGGACGCCAAGTTAAAGAAGACTGGGTGAGTAGTTCATTTTTCTAATATTTGTAGCTCTTTGGAATATGGGATAGATCATTAAACAAAGGACATTGCGAAAAGATTCAAGACAGATCGGCTGCCACGCTTCTACCTCTAACAGAAAAATATATATTACCCGGTACAATAATATATAGCAACAACTGAAAAGCCTATGAATTACTTCCAAATATGGGATACGTTCACAGGGTTGTAGTGCATAAGAAGCACTTCGTTGACCCGTCAACCGGAGTGCATGCTAACAATATCGAATCAATGTGGAGAAGATGCCACTTACGGCCCTATTATGGATCTCAGGGACGGATGTTATGGAGCCATCTAGATGAATATTTATATAAAATGCATCGTGATATAAAGTCTTCTGAATTCCGGAATAACTTGCATAAGTTTCTTGACGATATAAAAATAATATATCCTGTATAATTTTTCGATTTCAAACGCTGGCGTGGAACGTAATCAATGCACCGACAACTTACCACTCAAGACCAGCTCACACAAATTGGTTGCCTTAACCAAACCTCAAAATACCAGCCTTATCCTGTCTATGGATAGTCTGTATGGTTCGTCCTGCTCTCTCGCAGCTATTTTTTAAGATTACAGCACCAGGGACAAAAAGCGCGCGGTTGTTTACCGGAAGTGTTCTGTAATACAAAATATACCTCTGGTACTGCAGTACTGTAAACTGTGAAGCTAGCTACCGTTGGCTTCCTAATTAATTAATATCTTTGTATATCGTCAACTCCATAACAATAACTCTAATAGAACTCTGTTACAATTATGCCATATCATTCTGATCATGCCGGTAAACTGGTATGCTCTCATGTACAAATTGTTACTTGAGAATAAATTATTATTATTATTATTAATTATAAATAATTTATTGGAAATTGGAGATTTCTCATTGCACTTTGGGTTATAGTTAAGTCGTGGTATTAAATGCATATTATTTGAGAGGATTAATATTTCGTAATTTACCAAAGATTTTCGTGGGGGGGCGAGGCATACTACAATGAGTCTGAGTTTAGAAATCTCTAATAAATCACTAAAATTTAAGGGAAATTGTCGCTTTTAAGTTAGAGGGCTATGAGTGGTTTATTTCGATTAACACTTTTAAGGTCATTTTATAGTCGCTCAAGTTCGGCCGTAAAAGTCAGGTCTACCTTTTATAACACTATACAGTTTACTATGGAATAGGTCATCGCCTTCTATCCGCTCCTGTAATAATTTATTAAAATTTAAACACATAATAAACTTGTTTTTTAATGCCACTGGGACCCTGTAACCCTTTTCCAAACTATCTGAAAATCCGGACATGATAATTCACGGACCACCTCATACATGTTCACGGCTCGTACCACAAGCCTGTATGTTGTTGACATTATTAAACCCTAACTTTCACAACAACCCGGTCTGAACACTACTACTGTACTTTTCCGTAATAGCCAGCCTATCAAGGATAACAGGTTAACTCTTACCAAATGAGCTTTAATATCCAAGTATTTACCAGTTCAAACAGTTATACTTTTCTGATTGCTTAAACAGTCAGAATAGCATAGCTGTCGTAATGCTGTTACTTCGTTCTGTTGTTTGTTTACTTTCTTTATTTCAGCACTTTGAGATTGCCTTATATTGTGCAAAAGGTTGAGCATCTACATTTTCCGTCAAAATGTAACCCACCGTAATGGTGGCATGAATCCATCCTACCATTCTCCTGCATCACAAGGTCGTCCCAAAGTAATGTTTATAATGGATGCTACATAAATGTTAATTTAAAACAACGTTTATTATCCCACTATCTCTGTGCATCATAGTATAATAACTCTGAATAACAATTGATTCCTTTTTATTGCCTGATATTCTACTGTTGATCTTGCCTGTAAAAAATGGTTTGCTCCTGATATTAATAAAAGCTACACTAAGATAAGCAATATTCGACATACTGAAAACCATAGAAACTCCGAATTTGCAAGCATCGTGCGAATCCACAGGGGCATTTAGGTTACTGTCATGCTGTAGACTTAAGGGTAACTGTTTCAAATTAGGAGGGATTAATTTTAAGACTATCCAAACTAAACCATTATTCAACATTGTTTAAGAAACGGTTCATTTCACGACAATGTGGAGAAGAAGAAACAAGCAAACAAACAGTAAAATCATCTGCGAACTTAACAAAGGTATTTTTCTTGGAAGAGGGCACTTCATTCAAGACAAAGTGAGAAAGGAAATGAGAGAGGATAGCACTTTGGGGAACACCAACATATGTTAGTAGATGAGTATAGTACTTTTCTCTGTACACGGTATATTATCCTCTCCGGGAAAAATAGGGATACAGCCAGTTGTGTACATAGCTTTTATGTTTAGACTCTCAAATTTTTTCAGCAATATAGGTCTAGGAACAGAGTTGAGGGCGGAAATACTATCGAGATACGTACTTTGGGTAAACGTTTCGCCCTTTCCTGCGCTAAACACTATATTACGATGTAAGACAACTGCTGCGTCCAATGTATTTCTAGTGAGTAGGAAAGGTACTCGGTAGGGATGAAAGAAAAATACATTTGCACAAGTTAAAGTCACCACATGCTACCAAAAGTGACCCACTGAGAGTAGTTACGCAAACACAGTAAAGTCATTAACGCAGTGAGATAAGACCAATGACGTGCAGTCCACAATCACATAACACTTGGTAATATGCATTTATTTATACTTATTCAAAAGTTTTGGACTGCACCTTAACGTCAGATAATCGATATGATCATTTGACAACTTAAACCTCATATGATTGGATTTGCACAAGATTGTGTTCACGAAAGTAGTAACACCGAGACACTTCTGATGATAAAAAGATCCTGACGACCTTGTTGCAATACAAAATTGTCATCGTGCAGGTCATATAGCCAAGGTTCTTGAGCTGTGACTGAACTACACCTATGGTATATGGTCACACTAAGGCGAAAATGTCAGTAATCCACTTTGCAATAAGAGATCTGTAATTAAGGCGTAGAATTTCAGAAATAGACATCTGAAAGATATCGACCCTTTTCAACGTGCGTTTACAGTCACCGTGATGTCTTCGCTTAGGTTCCGCTGTATTGCTGACAAAAAATCGTAGACTTTTGGCAAAAGCGAGTGAGCGCACAATGCGTTTTTAGGACATGATTGAGTAATTAAAACAAAACGAAAAGTTGACTTGTCGGGATGCTCTGAAAAATTGATAGCCCAAGGTTTAAAACAGGCCGCCAGATAAATGTGGTTAACGCAATCAACTACATCACTCTTCATGACCAGTTTAGGCAACGATGCGGACCTAGAGTAACAGTTCAGACTTATATAGTGTGAGACTTCTTCACAGAAATAACGAAAATAAAAACTATCATTAATGAATGCGCATACGAGGCCAAATATTACTGTGGTTATCCAGTCTTATGTAGGTATGAACATGGGTCATTATAAGTGAACTCATTTTTGAAATTTTATGAATGAAGCATGGTGCCTTTTTGTGTGTAGTTGCATGTTGTAAATATTAGTGCACTTACATACCCCTAAAATATGTTTATGAAAGTGGAAAGACAATCAAAAGATTGATCTTGTAAGTCATGTGAACGTGGATAAAAGTAAATAGATTGATGATAATCGTGAATCAAAAGGTTGAAGTATATTTGTTACTGGTAGCATGTTGAACTGTGCAATTTGACTAAAAAAAGTTTGAATAAAATAAACAAATGATTTAAACGCGTTTAAATGTTGAACGATCAAATAAATATATGTAAGTGCTAATATAGCAAGTTGGTAGTATCATTGTAGCAACTTAACTCGACTAGTTAAAAGTCCACTTCAAACCTTAAGCATACGCCAAAACAATTAAGCTCCAGTATTCATTCACTTCCTTATTCTAAATAGGAATTATACTTGCTATTAGCTTATATTGAACGTTGAGAAGTGTTTGTGTGTTTGAATAACTGGGACCGCGCTTCACAGTCTCCTGCCAACGCTACTGGATAAAGAACTATTCTCATATTAGTCTGCTTTCTTCTGTCACTAGATCGGCATATACCTAGGCGCTAAATCATATTCAATTGCAAAAGCTAGCGAAATCATAGTGTTGTTCTACGTAGTTTATAGTACGAAATGGTAAAAAGATGTTACAGTAGAAGATAATGCCCGAGTCCATTTTATAATTAATAGCCACTATGGTTCGGCTTACATTACTCCATGACATCTGCTTATCTTATTGGGATTAGCCATTTATGTACAGCTTCGGCTGTTAACCCTTCTTTTTATGGACCAAAAAAATTTTAAAAGGGATTCTACTTAGATCAAAATTTATGTTTTGCTCTACTTCGGTTAAATGTAATGTTGTTGCCTATTTGTTTACAAGTTTCTTGGTTTTTCGAATGATCTAGGGATATACTTTAAACAGAGTATGTTCCTTCATGTTTACATTTAATCGTCGTGATATTTCTCCCACATAAATGCTATTGCATTCGTTGCGCCTAATATTGTAGACACGGGTTGCCTGCTCGGTAATTCGTACACTGTCGTTGATACTTACAAGTACAGGCTCATTCACAAACATCTTACAGTGCGTCATCTAAATCAAAGCTTTCAGGCGCCCTTTAAACAATTACGTTCCTTCCCTGGAAAAATTACATACGGGTTTCTACTGAAATGTTTCTTACCATATATAGGATAAACATCATTATTTGTATGTCTCGCTCGAGCTCTAGCATACGGCGTGTCAGTATGATGTCTTTTGCATTCTCGACTCCGGTGAATGAGACACTACGGCGTTGTGGTTGATTGAAATGAGTGCAGTGCAAGCCAGAAGCAAGACAAATACACGTCAGCATTTGGACTTTTGAGAGCTTACGTTTGCAATTTATTTTTTCCTACAGTAATCAATAGTGTCTTTCCATTGCACTTTCCGAGTAGTGTATACTTGCAGAAAGTTTGGTTCAAATTTAGTAGCCTTGAACGTGTGATGTTGTTGAGTCTCCGATTGTTTCATGGCTACATAGTTTGTCACCCGAGTGATATTTTCCTAGCTCTGGTAATAAATTTATGATGTTATTCAAAATGTCGACACCACGGGTATTACATAGTTCATAAACATACAGGCAATCTAGATTGCTGAGCTTATAGTAGATGCTCACAGCGAGATCAGTACAAACATTAGAACACCAGTATTTACACTGGTCGTATTTTAAACCACAAGTTGCGAAAAATCTGAAGCCTGACACCTCATATGTGTATTCAAAACTGTTATTGCAAAAATAAGGAGCTGAATGCGCTAAAATCTGGCACAATCCGAACAACTAGTTCAACCAACAAAGCTATTACTAGACTAACGAAGTAAAATCAACTAAGTAAAAATGCCAAACAGCAAATCTGATGCTAATTGCACAAGCTGTGGCTGAAAGAGACAAAATTTCCAACGAGCAAGAAGCCGGAAAAGTAACACTTAATAATAGAAATCTTAATTTGAAACCAGAAAACTGAAGTGACAAACAATCTCCTAAATAAATAGTTTCATAGTCTCCCGTTATTGATACTGATCATGTTTGTTTTAGCGGACACAATTAGCTAAAGACACTTGATCACGCATAACCACCAGATTACGACACGACACGACGTGGAATGCAACTCTCGTCCTAGTTAACCAGCCTATACATTGATATCCAGCTGATGCTCTACTCACTATCAAAATATGACCTCTCCTACATCCCTCACTGACTTCTGATGTGTTCTTATTCATACGTTTGGGTTTAGTCGTTAGGAGTTGTTCTGGTTATACGGCAAACGTTACTTGGTCATATACCTGGTGTACTCCCATACTAATTAGAGACTGAAGTAGAAGTTCAACTAACTACATGCTCCAAAAATAAATGCAAAACAATCTACCAAACGTAAACTCAGGGTGGATTGTTTCGAACAAATATAGTGACTATTTCGCCTCAAATAAGGTAGAAATCTGTAAAAATTATAAAGCATCAAGAAAATGCATCCCGTTTATGGAATGTTCACGAAAGTCCTCATGTACTACAAAGGCTCCAGTAATGACAGCATGAAAGCAGAATATTTACAAGGCATTTCGTGTAGACATTTTAATTACACCCATCAGATTGGCTTCGAAAAAGTTACCACGCCATAGAAGTCAGAAAGCACAAAAGTAATTAAGACGTTTTCAACAGTCAAATTTCAGCATGTTCGAACTAATAATAATAATAATAGCTTTATTCAATAGTATTTTTAGTACAATATGAATTTTCAGCATACAATGTCTCAACAAGTTACTTTTTTACCGTGTCAACATCTGATAAAAAAGATACACATTTTATATTGTTAACAACAACAACAACAAATAACAGTAACATAAGGAATAGGAGTCTTTGCATTTCATAACAATCCGTATTTTTAAGAGCACAGATTTCTGATTAGATCGGTTTTTACAAATTTTTCATCACATAAAACATGTGCTAAATATGGAATAGTTGAGCATTTATACTTCTCTTTACGTGCTTCAATCCTGATATAGCAGCGTCTCGTTCTGCCGGAAGATAAACATTTGATGAATATTGATTCCTTTTTAACGTGTGTGCCAGCCACCATGATGTTTGCGTTTAGATCTAACTGAATTGCACATGATGCACCTGATGCATCTCAGATTAGACAAGTAGAATATCCATGTTACTTAACATCAGCTATGTAAAAGCACCACTATTTAGTAAGCAAATTTACAAATTATTCGTTCAAAGGATGTCCTTTTGGCGGCTTTATCAATGACACACTATATTTCGTGATTGTTTAGAGGTAATATCTCCTTATCATGGCACTGAAAGATTTCTAGCTTATCATATATATGTGTGGTTAGTCAACAGTGCGTTTAACAGACAAAGCCATTTTAGACAATTGGGATAATGAAGGTTACCAGAACTCACCACATTCACTAACCATGCAATGCATAATGTCTAAAATGGCCTTTAGTAACACAATACATTTAGTTTACATAACCATGACAAGGAATCGTCACTAATTAGTAAGTCTAAAATTACATAGAACAGCCAGTTTTGCACGAACAAGCCGACAAATATTTACACCCAAGTTAGGTAAGTAAATCTCATGTAATGGTTGAAACGTAATGGTTCCTGATTAGGTAAACTAAAATGATTATTTTAGTATCTTCAGAAAATTATGAGTGCACGAATATTTGTACACCCACTCACTAAACAAAACCCTTCCCGCTTGTCTTCTGTCTTTTAAATTGCGACTAAGAAGGGGTTCAAGGCTTTCAAGTTCTGGAGTTGTATGCGCTTAATCAAGCAATCAAGTACTAGTTATGACAATGTTACTACCAAAACTGTTGACAACTTGGATATTGACCGAACCAACTGGGCAAACTTGTTCAACACTGTAAAACATTTTATCAATAACTTCCGGTCGTCTATTATTATGCAACCGCTCCAGCTGATAAAATAAACATACTTTTACCTATTTTTGTCACTTTCTTTTCTCGTTCGTTACATTTGTTCAGTTTACAAAGAAAGCTTGGAAACGGCGGAAACATGACGTTACATTAAGGGAAACACGTTGACACAAATAAGTAAATATATTTTAAGGTGCATAGTATATGGATTTCACTTTGGAAGACTTTTTAAATATATTTGACTAAATTTTAAACGCGAAAAAGGAAAAACGGATGAAAATTAGATGAATTCACGGTGGTAATGGTTTGGATGGCCTCTGACGGCGGCCTGCTAGAAATCCTGGGCTACCTTTTTACCAACATCTCAACAAGTTATCTTTCCGTTTAATGTTTTGTTTTAATTGCCCAATCATGTCCAAAAATCGCATTGTGTACTCACGAGCATTTATAAAAAATTTACGACCTATCATATGCAATTCAGTTAGATCTAAACGCAAACATCATGGTGGCTGGCACACACGTTAAAAAGGAATCAATATTCATCAAATGTTTATCTTCCGGCAGAACGAGACGCTGCTATATCAGGATTGAAGCACGTAAAGAGAAGTATAAATGCTCAACTATTCCATATTTAGCACATGTTTTATGTGATGAAAAATTTGTAAAAACCGATCTAATCAGAAATCTGTGCTCTTAAAAATACGGATTGTTATGAAATGCAAAGACTCCTATTCCTTATGTTACTGTTATTTTGTTGTTGTTGTTGTTGTTGTTAACAATATAAAATGTGTATCTTTTTTATCAGATGTTGACACGGTAAAAAAGTAACTTGTTGAGACATTGTATGCTGAAAATTCATATTGTACTAAAAATACTATTGAATAAAGCTATTATTATTATTATTAGTTCGAACATGCTGAAATTTGACTGTTGAAAACGTCTTAATTACTTTTGTGCTTTCTGACTTCTATGGCGTGGTAACTTTTTCGAAGCCAATCTGATGGGTGTAATTAAAATGTCTACACGAAATGCCTTGTAAATATTCTGCTTTCATGCTGTCATTACTGGAGCCTTTGTAGTACATGAGGACTTTCGTGAACATTCCATAAACGGGATGCATTTTCTTGATGCTTTATAATTTTTACAGATTTCTACCTTATTTGAGGCGAAATAGTCACTATATTTGTTCGAAACAATCCACCCTGAGTTTACGTTTGGTAGATTGTTTTGCATTTATTTTTGGAGCATGTAGTTAGTTGAACTTCTACTTCAGTCTCTAATTAGTATGGGAGTACACCAGGTATATGACCAAGTAACGTTTGCCGTATAACCAGAACAACTCCTAACGACTAAACCCAAACGTATGAATAAGAACACATCAGAAGTCAGTGAGGGATGTAGGAGAGGTCATATTTTGATAGTGAGTAGAGCATCAGCTGGATATCAATGTATAGGCTGGTTAACTAGGACGAGAGTTGCATTCCACGTCGTGTCGTGTCGTAATCTGGTGGTTATGCGTGATCAAGTGTCTTTAGCTAATTGTGTCCGCTAAAACAAACATGATCAGTATCAATAACGGGAGACTATGAAACTATTTATTTAGGAGATTATTAATAGCTCCAATGTCACTTTCGTCTGGCTAAGCAACTGATAACCTCATACTGAAAACTGTTAATCTCATGACGAATAATGTTTGCGAATTGTTGCTTGAAGCCATTTAACAAATCTACAGTCTGAATGTTATAATTTTGAATTATCCCCACCAATAATAATTTTTCATACAAAAATTACATTCGTTGATTGGGAGTTATACTGTTTTTGATTTAAACCTATGCGCTCCCTGTAAATTACTTGCTGATCAAACTAAATACAACATGAAATATTCCACCATCCATTAATCATTCTAAGAATGTAACTCCAGGGCTAAGAAAACTTAACATTTTAGTTTTGGTTTGGAAGCATGTGGTTACAGTGTCTTATTATCACTAGACTTTAATCGACTAAATACTTACTGTGTGTATGTACACCAATAATTTTTTATTGTCAACGTCTAACCAGGCTAAACAATCATAAATGGGCAGTGGCCTATGTATGTCTACAACAGGAGAAAATAGCATGAGTTACAGTAACCAAATAGCATACTATTCACTATCACTAGGTATCATAATGTTTAAATGTTACCCATCATTTTTTGGTTATTTAATAAAGCTGATACTTTATTAGAATAATCGTGTATTTAGTTTGTGCGATAGGTGAATATTCTTCTAACCTACATTAAGTTTTTGGACAAATACTCCCGAATCTTAAAAATGGAAATGTTGTGTATGGTTTGCAAGATGACGAAACTTTGCCATAATAATAATTCTGCAGTTTATGATCAGTTAACGTCATGTCGTTCCAAGACAAGCCAACAAGTCCACCGGACGAGTGAGAAAAGCGGACAGTGATTAATAGTGGGTGGGTAGCCAAAAGTGACTCTAAGGTGCTGGAGTCACATATTGTACGACTATCGCCGAGTAAACCGTGGTAGAGTGTTCAACAGTACTTACGATGGAAAGGGGTTGGGTTGTACATAAAAAGCGCGGAATTCCAATGTCTTAGCCAAGGAAGCTGGCTGTTCAATTTGACACAGGGTCAGTACATTGAAAGCATCAAGTGTGGAGTAAGGTCTCAGTAGAGCAGGGGGCACTATTTTTTGGGCTAGAGTCGTTGGTACTGATATGGACTCAGGTTTAAAAGTAGGAGCAGGAGAAATATTTTCGGAATATGAGGAAAAATTCGATTAAAATGACAGTGTGCTATTAAACGGCGGCCATCACTTCCCCATTCCCCACACTATAGAATGGTTCTTCTTGATGTACGTGAGAAAAAACTGTGGTAGGGTTGGTCTTAAAGATTCAGGAGCGTAACCGCAGACCCCAAAGAACAACTTAGACCAATGTGAGAGGTTTCTGTTGTAGTACCTCCATACTTGTTAAGAACCTTCCGTGGGATGTCTGCAGAGTAAGGCGGGGTGCATTTCTAGGGTCGACCTTTTCTAACCCCGCCGTATTTTGTAGGAAGATATCATCGTTGTTATGCTGATTATCTAAATAAAGCACCTAACGGCCGTTGTACCTCTGCACGGCCGGCAGTGCTACTTTGTTTCTTTTATCTTTTTTATATGTTTTCTTGCTTAAAATCAACTCCATATTGCTGAAAGATATAGATTTACCCTAATTGTATCTTAGTTCAAATATAGATACAGTTAATTTTAATCTATTTTGGACTTAACACTTACTCTTGACATAGCCATATCGAAAAACCTCACCAAAAGACAGAAATCTCCTGTTATCTCAAAATCCACTAAAAAAAATAAAATCCCTTACGTTCCAACATACTGAGAGTACGTGATTTTTGGCTAAGACCGATACTCCATTCTTTTTGCCTTTAACACTACAGATGTCACCAATCATCTCCACTCCTTCTATCTATCATATCGTGCACATTATCTAGTATATTGGTACAAACCAAGTGACTCCTAATTCTACAGACACGTCAGTTCTCTATACTTATAATTTAGACTCCACCAGACCAACTAGCATCCATCAGGTTACAGTGCTAAACATCCTGTATGGTATTCGTCATGATACTGAAGGAAATCACAATGACATAAAGCTAATTCAAAATTCACCCATCAATATTTATTGTAAAATCAACAAACTGTCACTGCTTACGTGTTATGGAATAGAAAGATCGATAAAAATCTCCATAACATAACGAAGGCCGAATATCTATTGGAATTTGTAGCTAAAAAGGTGACGAAAGGAGTGGCGTCTTCCTAAAATATTATACTGCACAATGTACCTGGCAGCACACACCCTCACCAGGTAAGAAATATATGCCTCCAAGCATGTGGCATGAATGATGCTAACGGCTTGGTCATTCGTCTTAAAAAAGTAACCAAATAAGGTTATTTGACGGCTGTAAAATCTTTTTTGATGGTTCTGCGTGAAAATCCCTCCAAGTAACGTTTTCCCCATCGCAATTTGTTGTTGTTGCGTTTAGAAGTACATTTATTCTTCTTAATCCGTTTGGCTATACATTCTAATGACCTCTTCAGTCAGTTGCTACTTATTTTTATCGTCCTTCCACGGTGTGGGCAACCGGGAAGTGATAACCGCCCTCATACCTCCAATAGCACTCGAGTTCACCTTGTTCATGATCAAACATGTTCTCCCTCTCTGGTTTCTACTTGTAACACTTCTTCTACTACATTTTCTATGTGTGCCACTTGTACTGGTTACCCGAGTTCCCGAAATGTCATACCAGGTCTCCTGAAGCCACGCTCTAAACTTCATGTTGGAGCCTTTAATGTGCGTACGCTGTGTCAAATCGATCAACAAGCTGCCTTAGCTAAAACATTAGAATCTCTTGCAATTGATGTATGCTGTGTCTCCGAAACACGCATACAGGATCCCAGCATGGTCATCCGTTTAACCTCACCTAGTCAGTGCAACGGAACAGCACACTTCACTCTTCGTTTATCTGGAGACCCTACAGCAAGCTCACGTGGCCTTGCCGGTGTAGGCATAACACTAAGCTTACGGGCAGAACAGGCTCTTCTCGAGTGGATTCCTGTAGACAGTCGTCTATGTGCTGTCCGTCTAAATGGCACAGTACGAACTCGGAAAGATAGGGACACACGCCGATGGCTTTTTGTCGTCTCTGCTTATGCCCCCACTGATTGCAGCACAGATGAAGTGAAAGACGACTTCTATATGAAGTTCTCTAGCCTCCTTCAGAAATCTAAGCACTCAGACATAGTAATTATTGCAGGAGATTTTAATGCCCAAGTAGGTAGACTAAATCAGGCTGAAAAGCACTTAGGTGGGTTACTCGGCATCCCAGCCCAGAGAACAGACAACGGCGATCGTCTGTTGCAGTTATGTTCAGACTACCGTTTATTCTTAGCTAGCACAAACTTTAAGCATAAAGTGAGAGATTACTTAACCTGGCGACCCCAACATCTACACAACGATGGACACAAATTGATCACATCGGCATCAGCTACTGCTGGAGAGTCTGTATAGAGGACTGCCACTCTTTCTGGGGCACGTGTCTAGACTCTGACCACGCCCTAGTGAGAGCACTTATCTCTATGTGTTTTGCTGGTTGCAGAAAGGTCACATCAGGCAAACCCTTTAGATATCACTTTGAGACTGAGAACGCTAAGATTGCATTTAGGAATGGTTTGGCTAAGCATTTAGTCGCCCATGACCAACAGGTTTTCTCCGAAGTAGCTTGGAATGATTTTAAAGCAGGTGTATACGCAGCAGCTTACCTAAATCCAATGGTTATGAAGGACCATTGGATCTCTAGAACTTCTAGGGAACTGATGGAGGCTCGAAAACTCGTTTCAGCAGGCTCGGAGTATGATGAAGAGCGACGACAATTAAAACGTAGACTGACAAAGAGTCTGCGTGAAGATCGTGAACAGTGGTGGGCAACAAAAGCAAAAGCGATAGAATCATCGGCAGCGACAGGCAATAGTAGACAGCTGTTCCGACTTATTAAGGACACCGGTATCAAAAAATCGGCAGTTAGTGAAATTATCTCTGAAAAAGATGGGTCATTGATTAACTCTCAATCTAGAAGATTAGAACGATGGGCAGAACACTTTCAGGAACAGTTCAACTGGCCTCCAGCCACTCTTAGCTTACCCACAATTCCCAAGCTACCTGAATGGAAAACTGACACAGGTCCCCCAACTCTCAGTGAAGCTGAAAACATCACAAGTAAATTGAAACGAGCGAAAGCAGTAGGACCTGATATATTGTCTACTGACATCTTCATGGATGGTGGTCTAATTTCGGCCTGCTGGTTGATTGACATATTATCCAAAGTCTGGGAACTAAACACCATCCCATCTGACTGGTCTCGATCGCTGATCGTTCCAATCTACAAAAAGGGACAGAAGTCCTCTTGTGATAACCACAGAGGAATCAGTTTGACTAACATAATATCTGAAATATTATCCTCTATAATCATTCGGCCTTCTATTCAACACTAGAGAACAGCAGACTCTGGAAAACCAGGCTGGTTTCAGACCTGGCCGGGGCTGCAGTGATCACATATTCACCCTGCGCCTCGAACACAGACATATGTACCAACGCCCAACTATAGTTGTATTTCTTGACTTGAAAGCAGATTTCGACTCTGTAGACCGTGAAGTCTTGTGGCAATGTTTGTCATTAGGAGGCGTATCTCAAAAGTACATTAACCTTATAAAGGCCCTCTACTCGGTCACCACTGGTCGAGTCAGAGCATATGGCGAATTGTCACGGTAAATCTCATCCTCAAGTGGAGTCCGTCAGGGTTGCCCCTTATCCCCTTTTTATTTAATTTTATCATAGATGTACTCTTAGAAATCTCACTCACTTCCTTTAACTCCTCAGGAATTAATCTCTTTCCAGGAGGTTCTCTTGTTGACTTAGAATATGCAGATGATATAATCATATTTGGTGAAGACGCACACAGCATTCAGGGTCTTTTGAACACCTTGAGTAACAATGTAGGCATATTTGGGATGCGCTTCTCCCCTCCCAAATGTAAAATGTTACTTCAGGACTGGCCTGCTTCTTCTCCTAAATTAGTTATAGGGAGTGAAGTAATTAAATGTGTTGATCGCTTCACTTATCTCGGAAGTCTCATCACCCCTGGTGGGTCGGTGTCTGATGAAATCTCAGCACGGATCCAGAAAGCTCGATTGGCATTTGCCAATTAACGGCACTCGTGGCGCAGACGAGATATCCGTGTCTCAACGATAGGCCGGGTGTACTGCGCAGCAGTCCGCGCCATTTTAACATATGGCTGCGAAACGTGGGCCATGAAAACTCAAGATATGTGTCGTCTCCAGATATTTGACCATAGGAATCTTCGTAACATCGCTCGTATATCATGGAATAGCCGAATCAGTAATAGTGAGGTTAGACAAAAGGTTTTTGGGAAACACGGTAAATCAGTTGAAGAGGTCATTAACCTTCATCGACTGAGATGGCTGGGACATGTTTTGCGCATGCCCGACCACCGTCTACCCCGTCGCGCGATGTTGGCTAGGGCTGAATCGGGATGGAAGAAGGTTAGGGGCGGCCAAACCAAAACATGGCATTAGTCCATGAAGACCTTGACCACTGGTCTAAGCCATGTAGGTAGATGTAGACTACCTGGTTGGGGTCCGCGTGATGATCGCAATAAATAGCGGGAGACACTAGGTGATATGGCTCAGAACCGGTCACAGTGGCGCGAGTGTATTCACTCTTTAACCTCATCTAGATTTTGAATTCTATTGTTATTTTCTGGACATCTATACTTTACTCTTCCCTCTTGTATTCTGTTTATATGTTACCTCAATAATCTCGTAGTGCTAGTGTAGTATGGCAACTTGAACCTACAGGCGTTTGTGCTCGGTTTTACGTTGCTGATGATGATGATTTTTATCGTAATACTTTTTCCCTTGCATTATGCCTGATTCATATTATTCTCATGGATTCTATATATTTTGTTTTACTGGACATTTAGCTTTGGCAGCTGCTATATTGGTCCATTCCTCTTCTTGATTGTATTGCTTGAACTGACTGGATTTGTGCATTTCCTGAGTGTAGATTGACGCACACTTCCAGGACTTTAAGCATTGTGTTGTAACAAGTGACCTTTGATACTTTGTTATTGATATTTCCATAGATTTAGACCTTACCTTCTGGACAGGCAATACTTGATCTATTCCGAAAGGATAGAGTAACCTTCTCTTTTATTTCTTGAAACTGAATTGATTATTCCAATCTTTGGGATAAACTTTGGTTGAATAACTGGTGGTGACATTCGTTTAGGTAATGATGTAGATTTGTATAAATGATTTGGCATAGAACCGTTCCTCACCCAACCATTCGTTTTGAATTTCGACAGGGCAAGAGTACGCATATCTAAACCAACCACGACAGTTATTCTTCAATCCAAACTGACTCGGTTCGGACCCTACATCCTCTACTATTTAGGTTTAGTAGTTTTCAAGATGCCAAATCGCTCATGTCAAGCAAAGACATTAGCTCATTGATTCCTTATAAGACAATAAAAGTCGTTCCTAACTTAGCACCTTGTCATCGTCGTTTCAGGAGATTTGTGGTTACCACAGTACACAGTCCCATCTATCCTGAGATGACTCATATCAGTGTAACCTGTTAGCCTTGTAGCCCAACAATTACGTAAATAAGTGCACAAAATAATGCAGAATGCATTGATCTAGATATATCAACAGACTATATGGCAATAAATAGCCCTCATAGTTCTATAGATATAACTAAACGTAAGGATAGTGAATTCATTAGCTCAGGACGCCCTCTATTTCGTCGAAATAATTTTAGACACAACAAAAAACGAAAAACTGTCAAAACCTGATCATATAAAGTCAATCCTTATCAAAGCACTACTCAACGTGACGCAGACCATGTAAATCTCATTTTAAGTGATCCCAGGGTAACACGAAAGATCCAAACTCTCCCAAATAAACCCACAGACATTAAAACTGTCACCGAAAGTAAGTAAAAGCAAAACAATAAGTAAATCATTTTACCGTGTGACACGTAACGGACCCGCAAGTAACCCGATCTCTCATAAACGCCATTATATGAAAGTTATAAATATTCATACTAATAAAAGTAACCGTAATCATTATGATGCTACCCCTGGGAAGCTCAGTCATGTACCAAACCTGTTATCAGGTATCAACGGATAGCGACACTACAGGCGACGAAATACTCGTCAACCTCGTATTATTTGGAGCTCAAAGTACCCACCCAAATCACTATCAACCTCGTGCTTACACCCTAAAGCTACTCCATCAATTAACTTTTATAGAAATCCTTCTCACTATAACCACGGTTTACTTGACCATGATCCTACGATGTATAGCACCACTTTACCTTACACAGATTCTTGGTCACCTACATATAATCCGCTTATTTTTTTCATGTGAACCACAATCCGCTTCATTTATCCCCCCCTTCCACAGTCCCATATATCTCTTCAACTATTGTCTTAGCTCTCCCAACAAATTTGTATGCTTCAAAACAATCTGTATTGTTTTCGTCATCTCCTACCCCAAACTGTCTCATGACCAAAGTTTCATCAGTCTCTTATACTTCTGTTTCTTCAAACAATGTCACCGCTCATGGTACTCGGTACTGAATTACATGCCGTTTCTATGTCTACCTTACCGCTTTCTTGTTATCAATCATCAACCAACCATAATATACGAAGTAGTGAAGTGACATTCAGTCTTATTTATGATCGTACATGCCTTTATAAATCTCACAGGTCCAATTTATATCTTCTCCTCATTAAAGCTAGATTTGTAATAGGTAAGATGCCTCTTCGTAAAACCATTGCCTTACCACCCTTCCCAACTTGATAGTAACAGAATCTTGGTCTCATTCCGGTATCTTGAATGATCAATTAGACATTGACTCACAAATTCATCATCGTTGTGACCGGAAGAACAAGAGAAGAGGTGTTTGCGTGTGTTAATTTTTATGCGGACTCTCTCCTATATATCTTGGCAACTCAACTACCTATAAGGTATAAGAGTCTATATAGGCCACTATTAATCTGTCAATCGCCACACTACTGGTTGTCTGTAAGCAACAACACTCAAGGTCTTAGATAACACACCATCACTTGCATGTATTATTGAAATCCCCTCTACCATTCATTACGACCATAAGGTCATCTGTAGGGACCTTACCAACACCACTTGGGACATCTACTCCGGTTCACTTAAGCGCGATGGGCTTTCGTGCACTGTTGGTATTCAGGGTCTGTGACAGTGTGTTACCCATAACACGATTATGATGCGCAACTCACTAATATTAGACAACATTTTAATTTATCCACAAACACAATTAGCACTGTTGAATTTAATAACAACGGCACTATCAGAGCCATTAATACACTAAAATACTCGCTGAGTTCTAGTGTAAACGGTATACATTCTTATATATTGAAACATGGTGCACATGATATTTCAAGTATTCTACTTAAAGTTTTTGCCATCACTTTAAAATAATTTACTGACCCAGACATCTCAACAACCCTTTATATTATTCCTAGACTGTTAAAGATTATAAATTCCTAAAAATACAATTGTTAATTCAATCAAGTTGTATTGATTTTTTGTAAGCTCCATTGTAAACTGCCATCACACTCATGTGGGTTAATGTGAATCATACTCCCGAGCACATTCGACAACATTTAATCGTATCATTAGAATGTTGATAATTTCAATTTGATGAATAATTACTAAGAATATACACATATTTTGTATATATAAGCATGGGTTGAGTGTTTGTAGATCCATCTGCCAGACTGCCTGTAGGATTAACGCTTCTTGCTGACGTTGGACTTCTTCCTTTAGTTGGCTGGGGCTCTGTGAAATAACTTAGCTCACCTGTCGTTGTGTCTCTGATCACACGTTCATTAGCAAATAACAAGATGTCCTCTTAATTCGCAAACCTTAGGTTTGGCATAAGCCAGGTTCTGCATCCAATGTTAGTGACTATCGGCTAATTAACATTACTCTTGTCGTCTCCAGAGTCGTGTAAAAATAATCGATGTATGCCTAAGCGCTTACTGCTCTAGAACCTAGTTATTCCCGGCCAATATGGTTTCCTACAATCCCGATCGTTTATGACTTGTCACTTGAACTTCTTCAACTACACAACTAAGAACCGTGATAAGGGTTATGCAGCTCTCGTTTCATATTTTGACAGTTCCAAAGTGTTTGGCCGCGGTGAGCACTTGCTATTAATAAAAAAACTTAAGACACCAATATTGCTTGCCCTATATTAGATTGAATCAGGTCCTTTCTCAACGATCTCACACAATTTGTCAAACTTGACACTACGCTCTCCCATCCAAAACCTATAACTATGGAAGCTATTCAAGGTCCCCACCTCTTTACTTTCTACACTAATGTATATGTAATTGTTTACCCAATGGTAAGTTGTCTATATTTGCTGATGACTTCAAAGCGGGATGTTTTTTTC
This sequence comes from Schistosoma mekongi, assembly GCA_034768735.1. NCBI lineage: Eukaryota > Metazoa > Platyhelminthes > Trematoda > Strigeidida > Schistosomatidae > Schistosoma > Schistosoma mekongi. The sequence continues at coordinate 33,910,598 of CM068305.1, read as the reverse complement.
CGACTGACAAACTTGCCCGCTTTCTAAGCTTAATCCAAAATGACTTGTTGCTTGTAAGTGATTAGTTCACTACTTGGTAGCTTTGTTTTAACTCCGATAAGTGTGGCTGGATGTGCTTCGGCAGACTACATACTGGCATGCAATTGACCCTCCCCCCATTGAGTTTTCCGAGACTTTGCAGTGTTACTGGTCTTGGTCTAGCATATTCCTGAGATCTCTCTTTCTCCAAAGATCAAGGAGACTTTAAGGCTGCATTTATTCCAACTTCCACAACCAAAAAGCTAGAGTAATATTGTCCAAAATTCTTGTGTAGCCCATCTTAGAATATTGCTCGTTTGTTCCTAGCTGCATATGTGTAGGGGATAAACGTGGGCTAGAATTTGTTCAAAGGTACTTTACCCTCGTATATATTAGGAGTCACCAAAGAACAGGAATACCTGACAAAATGTCAGTTGCTTAAGCTTCCTCTGCATTAACTTCGACGTTTTACCATTACTCTAATTTTTCTTTACAAATTACTCCACAAATTAGCATTCTTCACCTGTAAGGAAATTTAGTTTAATCAATCCCCATTATAATCAACGTAACCATATATCTAGCGTTGGGGTCAGCACCTTTAAAACCACCCTTAGAGCTAATTTTCTCTTCGTAAAATTTTCCCACATATGAAACAGGCTACCAGTAGACATTGGGACTTCCAAATATCTTCCCCGTTTTATTAACTGACTTCACACATTCCTCTTTTCTGGTGATATAATAATAATAATAATAATTTATTCTCAAGTAACAATTTGTACATGAGAGCAACATATGCCCCACATCAGTGAACCCTAGTCATTAGCTTCAAATCCTAGGTCCCTTCAACGTATGGATCATTCGTATCTCCTGCAGGAGCTGCACTTCATTCTTTTCTCCTCTTCTTTCTCTTATACATTTGTAGACACAATAGTACACTGACCATTATACATTATTCAACTCTTCTGGCGCGGAACGATTATCTGTTTATCTTTCACCGTGCCAGTTCTTCAGTTGTAAACCGTCATGTAAACATACTACAGTCTGTATGTACAAGTTTATTGCCTCCTACACTTTGGAATCTCATATTCTATTTCATAAGCCTTATTTGTCTCAATTTACCTTGTTTGTGATAGTCAGCTTCATCGAACTTGTTTGTTTCATATTACTGTATGTAACTGTTTTGTTTTACGCAACTAATATTATTATATTTATACTTAATTATATACAACTAATAATGTAATTTTGAACTTTAGGCTAAACATCTGACAAAATATTGAATGTGTTTGTTACAGCCTTAAAACTTTATCCGTTAAAATTCATTTGATGTCATTACATTATGCTTTATGTCTCTAACTAATCACGCTCGTAAAAATAGTGTTTATCCGTTTACAGAAATAAGTTATTATTATTATTAGTAGTAGTAGTAGTTGGGGTGTGAATGACTGATAAACGAATATTTGAAGTCCAGATAGGTATACAGTTGGTATGTATTCAAACCCTCAGTCTTCAGGCGTTTATGGACCCCTGTTAATGAGCTTGATAAATTTCCCAGAGGGTGGTCAGTAAATTATTATGGATAGTAAACTTACAAGTATATGGACGATCGCTTTTTATTCATGGTCTTTTAATATGGGTTTTATCAAAGGGTATATTTGAAGCTTCCTTCCAACGTAACATATGTGAATTCTTTTCCTTTATAAAGCTCTACGGTTGTGAAACGGTACGAGGCAACTAAGCTTAGTTACTGTGAACCTATGGCTCTAATAGAAGGAGGCAGCCCTACTCACATTTGTTTCTGGCGCCATAGTTTTGTACTATATATATATTGGGGAAAAGTCGTAAGTGTTGTAATACATTGTTGAGTTGCAATATGAGGTCAGGTCCATAAAGCAATTCAGCGAGAGCACTCATACACGACTAGATAGAATATATATAAAGGTCATGCAAGTAATGAAATAGAAACAAACTATACTGTTTAGAATTAAAATGAAAAACCCAGGCGAGCCTGTAATTATAGCATTATACTTATGTCAACAATAATAAAAATAATAATAATAGATTTATTCTCGAGTACCTTTTTGTACATGAGAGCATACCAGTTTACAGGCATCATCAGAATGCTGTAGGTTCATCTACATACAAGGATTCTGATTGAGTCACTGATAGAAAAATCACACTATATGAGGGTATTATTTAAAAACAAGGCCAACGACATTAAAGTTACACTGCTAGGGTGTCAGAGATAGGTGAAAACGTATGATAACATTTTAAAAGGAAGTGAAAAATCCTACCGAATTAGTGTGATTATCCCTTGATTCAACTATAATGCTATATCTTGACTCTCCTGGTAGCATCTGTGTGTAACCCCTTCAGCAGCGGTAATCGACCAAAACAGTGTAATTTAGTGACAAATTTTACTTAAAACATATGCTGGAAAGAACACAGTTGAATTAGATGGCTTGACTTACAACACGGCAATTCAGCTTAAATACGTTGATTCTACGTATGAGGATTACTAAAACGTGTGTCAATATCCACGATAATTTAATGTCAATGCAAGGCTGTTTTAAAAATGTTCAAAATTAGGAGACCAACGCCACACTTGAGCATGTACTATGGATCTTTGTAAAACCTGTACCACTAGTGTAATATTTGATATCAAACTCCATCTCAACGAATTTTAAACTTTTTTCAACAACCAATGTAATTCTGTTTAAAATGACATTGTTTAGTCAATGACTACAAAATGTTGTTTTCTAAACTTGAATTTCATGATGTATCATGGCATAACTAGGAGGATGAACTCTATACTGCTCGTCCTTATTCCTCAATTGGTAGCTTCAAATTACCAACCGAATTTGATTTATTACTCAGTGATAATAACTTAGGTGATGATGTGACTTTGTGCACATTACGGAAGGCGCAGTTGAAGCACTTCTGTTCTTGATTGCATTCTTACCTGTAAGGAAATTCAAGCCTTGAGCTTGGTAATTTTAGACCAAATGAGAAGTAAAGACCACACCCTTTCATCGTTTGGGGTTACCCTTTCAGTCGCCACAAGGAATATTAAGCGCGCAAAAATCCAATTATAGCGACATAAGAGTTGGCACAGAGAACATACCCTGGGAGGACGAACACTACACTACCGACGTGGATTAAATATGCTACCTGATTAGGGATAACCGATCAATTAAACAAATAAAGTCTGAAACAGTATAGATTTCATGCCAGTTTACAGATATGTTCATGATGAGATAAAAGTGGAATAATTTAAATTAATGTGCATATAGCACGGCTCACAAATAGAAGCATGGTTAATGATATACACCAATAATTTGGATTGTTTGAAAATTGTTGTATGTGGCGCATGGTGTGAGATATGACTGTCTAGCAGCTGGAAAGTGGTACAGAAGATGGTCTAGGGCAGAATGTTAGAATACACCCTTCGCTACTGAGTGTAAATATTCGACGTTATACTCAATGTAATGCATCAGATTCTGTTAAAACTAAAAGCGAGTAGCTGAACAGAGGGGCATTAATGATTGATGCTACATAACTGTCTGTATTTTAAATGACTAAAGTGTGTCGGTCTCATCATTGACAGGTTGAGAATAACTGTGAGAGATTACAGGGTGGTTAACCGTGAAAAGTAAAAACTAATGTCCACGTGACCGTGAGATGGCAGATGTTGTAAGGTCCGAAGAAAATCATAATCCAAGGCCTAGGATCGTTTCTCTTTCGAAACTTTGCTCTCTGTCTACTTCAAAGGGAAGATTTAGGCTGCGGCACCAAACATTGTCCAGTTACATTTTTGTTCGTGTTAACGTGAAGTTGATACTTTTTACAACATATAGTGACTCCGTTCAATTCTTGCCATATAATCCTAACAGCATTATGTTGTTCTTCTCCGTCGCACTAGTTGCCTTTCTTTTAAAAGTCATCCGCATGTAGGAAATTTTTACCAAGGTCAAGGCAGCTATTGATACTGTCGATGTATGTGATGGACAACTGAGACCTTAGTACAGACCCTTGCATAGTCCCACTGTTTACCCATTCAGCAGATGATTGTACCGAATTCACTTTCGTTATCTAATGTCGACTACCCCAAAATGATCAAAGCCGGAACATATAACATGCGGAAACTAACAAGTTTAATCACAAAACCGAAGTTAATTAAAATAAATAAAGTGTTTACGTTTCAAAAACATTTATAGGTACTGAGAAAATTAAATGAAATAGTGTCGGAAATATTTGTGAGTAAAAGTCTAGGTACGAAATGTAAAAAGTCATTAAATAAATAAAAAACTGTCATAGAAACAATTGGCTGGGCTGTATGTTACGAGCACTGCGTTGTGGTTGTGCTTTAGCAACAACCTTTAGTATATTCTTAAACTCATTTCTGGTTCTCATACGGTTTGCTAGTCTGATAAATCCTACAGAATCCCGTGTAGATTTAAAATGAAAAAAAGATAAGCAACTAGTTCGCCAGTCTTTTTTCTTAGTGCTTCATGTTTACAAAGTACTCAAGACATACCACAAGCCCTTAAGAGAGTTATCTTTACTTTATTTGGAAGTTAGTTCTTACGAATACTGTAAACTATAGCTTTGTGGAGCGAATTAATACGCTTTACAAATTTCAGTTAGAATGAAACGGAGGAAAATTTCTGCTTACTTCACCCGTTTCATGTCATTATAACCATATTTGCAGAACAGGTATGATATCAAGGCTGGTTCATGCAAGGCATATTACGAATGTGCTGACCTTTTCTGTCTCCCTCACGCCAACCCCCACAACTGTTGTCTGACTGCATACAGGCTACCCTCCGAGTGGAACAGGTTATAACCATACCTGTTTTCGAAGCTGGTGCTAGTGGGAAAACTTTTAACTATCAAAAAACTTCTTTGTCATCAGCCTATAGCATAGGTTATGCGAAAAATCACCATTATATTTCACCGTAACTATGCTTTTATTAATCATCTACTATTTGCATTTCAATGGGCACATTTTAGCGGGAAGATCCTGCAACAATAGCCTGTTGGCAGCAAAAAACAGCTCGACTATTGAAGTTAAGCACATATATCATACACAAGTAACTCACATTTCTACGAAGAATTCGACAAAGTTGATAATAGGAATTCTGTGCCAGAAATAGCAATCTATGAACATTATTAAGTGTTTAATAGATTGACGAAGTGACTATGTAGACGAAGGATTCTAAGCAGTGAGTGTTTGCTCTTACAGAGATAGAGTAGAGACATTCTTCCATTCCATGTTGAAGCCTTGTTAACCTTGTCCACCGGCGGTCATTCAATTCAATCTGGCGAGTAGCCGGTTGTTGATTGCTCAGTCTATCTCTTTTTTCTCTTTAAATTATAGAGGATTTCCAATCAAAATCTTTGCATCAAGAGCTCAATTTTATAGGCCAAAATATACTTCTTATCCTATGTCTCAAAAGTCAATCCTGTAAGCCATTCGTTCAAGCATACTGTTCTCTTTTGATAGACCAATAAATTACTTTTATGATATTTAAGGTTATTACATGACTTGTTATGGTGCTTCTTTGTTTGGAACTTAGGTGTATTCTTCTGAAGCACCACTTTAATTAGATGCTGGCGTGACGTGGTATATAATCATATGACTAGTATGTGTATATTTTGAAAATTATGTCAATTTCAAGTGGTCGTAGAACTAGTTTTCGTGAGTTGCCAACATAACACGGGTCATAGACGTTCATATTTATCTCGAAGGATAATTTTATCCCTTGGTGTAGAGATATTGAAGTTTGTGCTAGAGCATGCAAAACATCTTTGTCAAGCGTTCAAAGTTGTCGAACTCATTGTTACTTTGCATCGAGACCTCTGCACAGTAAAATCTGTACCTCTCCTGTGGTTGAAGCACAACGTAAGGAACCTTGTTACGTGTTTGTAGTTGTTTCTCCTTATGCAGGTACATGTCACTAACATTATTATTTAGAAGTTTTCACTACTTTGACTCTGGTTGCCAACCTCTGTATTTTAGACCAATCATAGTGAAGATATGGTGTTAGTTAAAACATAAACTAAAGCGAGTGTACAGTATTTTCGTCAACCGACTCAGGGATAGCAAGTCCAAGTAATTTTCGAGATTAACAGCTCTTTAGAAACCCCTTAACTTCTTCTGTAGACTCTTATACTCTCTCCGTGTAGGATGTTTTGTTGGACTGCCTCCACATTTAACAGTAAGGTTATGTTTTGTTATGCTTTCTCATATTCAATTAACTGCAAAATATTAAATACTTTGAGTCCAGATGTATGTGGGATATTGTCTCATTATCCACTTTTATACCCAGCTACTCTATATTTGCTATCGTTCATACTCCTTAAGAGTCAACAGAAGCAACTTTACCCCACTGGCACATGTATTCTTGTTCAGCAAGGATTTCCAAGAGTTCTAAAACCTGCAAATCTTTACCATAATGCGTTTTTTGTTTATATTCAAGCGTTTCCAATTTCAGTCAGTCTGTAATGTGCAACGTATGACACGGTCCACATGTACATCGGTCCGAGCTGCCACATCGTTTACGCGAAAGTATGAATACCAAAGCAGTAGTAGTTACATCTGTTTTAGTATAAAAGATTGAACTTGAAGAATGTGATCCAAGAAGAAAGAATTAATTCGTATTAAGGTATATAATAGGCTTAAGCTTTGAATTTAGTGGTAGGGCCTAAATGCACCTGCATCATTGTGACGGATTCTGAAGCGTTGGTTATGATAGTCAGGCGGTTCCCAACTGAGTGGCATTCACTTACCAGCACATTTCAAGTCAATGACTTTATGGAGGGATGCCACATTTTGGTTTGACTGGCCTTATCTTCCATCCTACTCCTACGACAGTTGTCGTCGTGCACAGAGGCTGTTATGCATACGCCATACATATCCTAACCTCCTTAGTTGACAGATTTTCACAGCTTAATCAATTGATTTACTATTTTTCCACAGTACTCTGTCTCGTCTCAGCATTACTAACTCAATGCTTCCACCTAATCTAAACTCGTTTCGAAGGCACTGTTAAACCCCCCTCTTCATTCACATTAACTAGCGAAATCTACGTTCCCTTTAAATTGGGGGGGGGGGTATCATCTATCTTTTGCCATATATCATGTTCATTTATCTATTTTTACTTCTAATCACAGAATTTCAAGTGCAGATTTCCTACTGAAGACTTCTAAATCCATCCAATATTTAATAAATGTATGTACATAAACTTTGTTGAGCAATAAACCCATATCAAGGTAGCAATTCAAATCCCACTAAAAATCGTAAATCCATTATTATTATTATTATTATTTAAGTTAATTGGAGGTATCACCGATTTAATTCTACAGTTTTTTTCTACAGATCTTTCTTTTCTGGGGGTATGAAAAGAGAAACCGAGAATATAAATGTGTAAGATTCAGATTATTGTTTACGTTCTGTTTTAAGACCAAAAACGGGTGGTTTGAAATCGCCTGCAAATACTTTACATGTAAACACAAAGCGTAGACGTGTTATAATTGAGAGTGATGACTCACTAACGGAGACACCAAGTAAAAGTAACTATATATTTTTTTACCTAAGTGACTTTAGGTAATGTGGATGTTGACGTATGTCAATTGGATTTTATATTGAATAGAATTTTAGAATGATATTCATTCAAAAAAAAATTGTTCGGAAATTTGTTCACAAGTACCTGCTGTGGTAACTCAAAAACCGTCTATTGTATGTTCCTTTCTATATTTTACCAAATATTAAGAGTTCTACACACCGAGGAAAAGATGTGGAGGTTTTAGAGAGTTTAACTGATGCCAAAAGTGGAGACATGCTCAATAAATCAAGTGAGGCTTATTTAGTTTACTTTAATGCCCAGGAAGTAAACTAGCTGGTTCGGATAAACATAACCCAAACCATATTTTAAATAATCCAGATGCCATTATGAAATCTCATAGTCCTGAAAAATTAGTTACCTGGTATATGTTATCAGTAATCCTAATTTTTAGTTATGACCCTATCAAAATGGATTATCACCCCATTCATGATTGCAACTGGGAAGAAGGAGAAAGGTAGGTGACACTATTCAAAAGTACTATGTTCTAGTGTACCTTATTTATCACTAGCGAAAACATTTGAGTGTATCGAAACTACATCGAGCAGGTAACAAAAGTTCACATCATTGTTGTTGCTTTAGAATCAAAATAACGGAAACATTAAGCAACTTTTTCCGATCAGTCGGCTTATTATCTCCATTTGATATGACAAGTTGTGTATACCTTTGTCTCAATCGTTTGGGACCTGCGTATGAAGGAACAGAACTAGGTGTAGGGGAGACAGTTTTGCTAAAGGCTTTGGCTGCAACTACAGGTAATTTACCTTTTCGTTAAGATCTTTGTTTTTTGAAAAGCTGATCCTTCTTTGCTCCACTCTAGTTATTTAATTGAGGATCATTTGGTGCTGTCACTATCTCTCATGCAAATAGTGGTTAAACATCTGGTTCATAAGCCTGTATTTGAAAACTGAGTTGCGATATAATCCGTACACAGACTTGTATTAGATATAAAACCACCTGGTACATGTTTGGAAAAGTTAGTTTAAGGGTGTTTAAATCTAACTGGGTGGAAGAGAAGCGATCGGTTTTATCGACAGACATTTCAATATTAGTATCTTTTTTCTTCATCGCTGGTGTGTCTTTGGAAAAATACATTCACTGATCGCTTCTATGTTTATTGTCTAGACTTTTATGGTTAAACTATAGGGAGAACATTAATTCAGTAAACTTTACTTGCCAAATTATATAAATAGCTTAATAAACTAGAGGTCCACAGGTTACGTCTATACAGGTGGATCGATTTGTGACTTCTACGATTAAGGTGATATTACTTCGAGTCATATGCAATAGTTAACATACTTTTAATATTTTGCTAATTTTACTACCAAATAGAAATGTGTTAACATTCCTTATGTGATTCTTACAGGTGTTGGAATTGAACATATACGTTCTAGTCTGAAAAAATATGGTGATCTCGGTGTTGTTGCTGAAGTAAGTTTCGATTCTCTAGTGTAAATATCTTAAAATAGATAATCTCATTATAGTAGTAGCTCAGTGATATCGACACATCATTCTTCTTCATTCAGTCGTTATATCAAATGTAAATCATGCATTAAATTCAACTGTAATTGTTGGTTCAGATAAAAAATTAGTGTCTCTTGCCTCTGATCCCTTTCCCCCAATATTCACGGAAACTTATTTGCATTAGCTTCATCTATTCAATGTTTTCATTATTTCTATTTTTATCTCAACTGTCCTGTACTTTTTTTTTAAATTTGAACTTGGGTGTGATTTTTTTCTAGACTATCAGATCACGTCAGAAAATCCTGTCAGCTCCAAAACCACTGACCATTTCATTTGTATTTTCTAAACTGAAGGATATCGCCTCCATGTCTGGAAATTCAGTAAGTTATTGTGCTAACTTTTTAGACCAATTAATATGTTAATTACCCTTTTAATTCAAGAAGGAAATTCTGCATCAATGTTTTTATACAAACATTTAAATGTTCTTTTTTCTCTAAAATGAAAGTCAATATGTGAAATAAGGCGAGTTGATACTCGATCACCAACTCTTATGAGTGGTTGTGCGAGTACTGATGATGGCGTGATATGCAACGTCAGTCTGCGTATCGTAAATGTTAGAGCACCATTATTCTAATCTCGCTCATCTTTGATGCTGTTATAATATGAGTCTGACTGTAAAATGTCGGGTCTATGGCTCATTCTTGTGAGCTATTCTGCTCTGTGCCTATTGAACCCGACCTCTGAGGTAGGAATATCAGGAGATTCTGTGTTCGTCTATCGCTGTCTTTGCAGTATTGATGATGTCTGGTGGCGACATTATAATACTGTAGTTTTACAGTGTGTTTTGCACAGTTCTGAACATTCAGTTAGTGTTTTCATCCTGAAACACTGGTTTTGACAGCTTGGTCATATTTTCTAAATGTCACTTCACCAGCTCCCATGTCGTACATTATTTGTGGACGCTGGAATTAAGTGGTAAAAGCAGAGGTAGTCGGTTTATAACATGCCTTAGTGGTATGCAGCAACGCAGTATTTAACCATCATCTTTCAAACCATCACGACTCCCTGGTTCGGGTCCCAGAGATAGAGCAATACATTGGCTTGAGACACTCAGAATAGCAGTGATTAATAGTGGTTCTGTTGTTTTCCACTCAATTTTTGTCTTGGTTCTATTTTTAACCGAACTATATATCCTACTATGCGACGTTTTTTGTTCTACAAATAAATTTTAGTTCTTTGTTTATAACTACCTTTTATTTTCCCACAATATTATCCCCCTTATTACGCGGCACACACATTTCTGGTGTGTGCTTGAGTAAGAATTTTGTACCCAAATCAATTATAATTAATTACTTTATATAGAACTTAAGTCGAACAATCACCGGATATAGAAACCTAAGTTACCACGAGACTCAACTAATCACATGGTGCATGCATGCAAGTCATTAAGTCCTTTATGCGTGTTAATTGATTGATGCTGTTCTTTGTCTTATTTGGTTTTTCCTAAAAGTGTAATCTACGGACACAAACTACAAATTTATTTCTTCCTATTCCGATTCTTAAATCGTTTTTTCATCATTTTTCCCATTCACACTTATTAGGCTCAAAACAAAAAGTTGGAAATCGTACGTTCACTTCTATTGGCTTGTCGAGAATCTGAGACTAAATATCTTATACGTAGTTTATCAGGGAAATTGCGTATTGGCTTAGCTGAACAAACTGTGCTTACAGCTCTTGGTCAGGCTGTAGCCATGACTCCATTCCATTTTAAAGCGGATGATGAAAGCCCACGTATAATAGATGCTTCTAATGGTATATCCAGTGAGCAGTGGAAAACTATTTTGGATACTGCAGTTGCAAACGTTAAAAGAGCTTATTGGTGAGTCTGTATTTATCACTATCAAGGTTAAATTTGGTAATTTAAAATAAATTGGGCATTGGATAGGTTGTTCATAAAATGAGTGACATATATTTGTAAAATTTTAATGAGTAGAAATTAAAATTTCTGACGTTTCGTGGCTTAGTGCAAGTCGCTTTTTCAGAGAAATAAATTGAATTAATACAAGATTAAATAATACAATCGAACAAATCAAAATAAGTTGTGCGAAGTTATTTTGATTTTGAAATTTTGAAAATATATATCTCATTTTATTGGTAAGTCATTTATTAATTAAGTACTTTTTTACTTTACTCAACAACCTGGGTTTGCAACCACCTATTGGTCCATGTATTATTATTTGGAATTTTTGAATGTTAGCCACTTATATTTCAGTGTATTAGTGTTTGAACACAATCCATTTGTAACTTCAGTGTACGGTGGTATGTCGGGAAACTGAATGGTCCATATGGAGTTTAGTATAGAGGGTGTTTATTAATTAGCTGAAAATCTTCATCGGTGTAAGTTTAAATAATAATTCGTTTATTGATATTAGTGCGTATTTTTTGTATAGTCTCTTTAAAAACAGTTATAATATAAAGGAGGGTAATGCCAACTATCCACAGTGGATTGTAGAATATTAGTATCAAGGTTCGTTCACAACAACGCTTGATATTATCCATCTACAGCATTGACTATTAACGCTTCTTTCTATAGAAGTTGTGTGATTGTGGGTTACAAGAGGCGTTGCTATACACAAAAACACTGAAATCTAGCATTCCTGTATTTTAGAATTCATAAAGTAATTGTATCTTGTACAATACATTATTTGACTTCGTATTTGTTTTTGAGAAAGTGAATTATCAATTATTTAAGCTCGTCATTACTTGGAATTCTTACTTGTTGGTCATGTTACTTCTCTATGATACATTTTACATTCTAGCGGAATTTCACTATTAATTAACAATGTATAGTCCGGTTCGAAATTTTGTCACTTTATTATTCGCATTCACTGGAATCTCCAGATCTATCACATTTCATGAGATATAATTATCGTTTTAACTGTTTCAGCTGACCTCAGGAATATTATAAACTATCCGCTTCCCTTTATTTTTCTTTTTTCTCATGTTATCTAGCGTTTGTCCAGACTACAGTCGTCTCATAAAATCTCTGTTAACGGATAGTCATGAAGCTCTAGATCAGATGTGCACAATCACTCCTGGTATCCCATTAAAACCAATGTTAGCCTCCCCTACACATGGAATCTCTGAAATTTTAAAAAGGTTTGAAGAATGCGATTTCACATGTGAATATAAATATGATGGTGAAAGAGCACAAGTATGTTGTTACCAAAAATTGACAACTGGTTTATTCTTTTCAAAAGTCGGCGTGTTAACACATATTGAAAGTTTCACTCACACATCTTGATGGGATAACTACTGGTATATTATTGCCGAATAAGCGAATTAGTTTTGAATGATAATTTGTGTACATGGTCTTGTGATTTACCAGTTAAGGAATAAATTACTCATGCAGTTTTCAATAGCATATAAATATCCACTCATATGTCTACTTGTTTCTTTCGTTGGTGTACGGTTGCATAGTGGGGATTTATTTCTCACTTACCAAATTTTTATTTGAATTCCCTTTAGTTTCGCAATTACATGCTTCTTTATTTGAAGGCGAATTTTATGGTTTACACGGTGGTTGTGCTTCAAACACAGGTTAGTGAATATAATACGGATAAATCCTGTGAATGATGATGGGATTAGTTTTCCTCAAAAAATATCAGTAAATTGTTCGCGAACATAAAGTGGAAGAGTTATATTCAGGATTGTTTAAATGACAAATTCAAATGGGTAATATATTTCCTTGTTTTGAGATGAGTTAATTTTTGTTAGTCCACCACTGACGTTCATCGTTTAAACTTGCAAGATGTCATATACTACGTAGTTTATTGCTATGAAATACTACACAATATAATTCCTTTTAGAGATCACTTCACTTATATTATATATGATATAGAAAAGTTTTTATTTGAATTCCCTTTAGTTTCGCAATTACATGCTTCTTTATTTGAAGGCGAATTTTATGGTTTACACGGTGGTTGTGCTTCAAACACAGGTTAGTGAATATAATACGGATAAATCCTGTGAATGATGATGGGATTAGTTTTCCTCAAAAAATATCAGTAATTGTTCGCGAACCTAAAGTGGAAGAGTTATATTCAGGATTGTTTAAATGACAAATTCAAATGGGTAATATATTTCCTGTTTTGAGATGAGTTTAATTTTTGTTAGTCACCACTGACGTTTCATCGGTTTAAACTTGCAAGATGTCATATATACGTAGTTATTGCTATGAAAATACTACACAATATACTTCATATATATATATATATATATATATATTACCCTGTTGTAATCTAGGTTTTCCAATGTAGCATCAGAGTTTTCAAGTTTAAGAGATTTGAATCATTATTTTCTACTGACCGAGTCTAATAGCGTAGTCACTGTATGTATTAATTATCCGTCGTCCACATAGTATTCCGTTTGCTTCCAAACTACAAATCAGAATCCCAAAACTAGATAAGTGCTTCTCGTTATCCATTATTATACAGACTTTAGAGCTCATTTGACTATATTATTAATATATAAGACTATGATGCACCGTAAGTCCCAGTATACACATCTGGGATATTTATGATACAAAACTGAGTAACAGGTCTGTGACTAACTTGCTGTGTTTTATAAATCATAAAAAATGTAACTATAGTTAGGACAATGTAAAAACACCTTAAACAAATTTATTAATAGGTGCCTATTCAAAAGATTCAATCAATCATGAGTTCCTCATTTCCAGCCATTCAATCCTTTCAATTTGTTTTTACCTACGAATTATAATTACTTCTTTTTTAGATTCATATTCTCCCTTCTGGTGCGAGTCATGTATATTCACGTAATCAAGAAGATAATACTACGAAATATCCTGATATTGTAAATAATCTAATGTCTAGAGTTCTTCCAGAATCCAAATTAACACCTCATGCAGTTGAATTACTCAATGAAATTGTTAAAAATAGTAAGAGGCAGGATCAATCATGTTATGTAATAGGAAATAAACTGGTGAGTTGTATTATCGACTCGGAAGTCGTAGCATGGGACCGTGTAGCTGGCCATATTTTACCTTTCCAAATTCTCTCAACACGGAAGCGTAAAGTAAGCAAAAAGTCTTTTCTCGTTAAAGCTTTGTAAACATATATGTACTACAGATTTTTCTGAATATTCACTGTTTGATGGGTAATTGAATAATTCACTTTCACTTTTCGATAAAATCCCTTTCTTGTAAATTTAAATAAAAAAAGCCACTCATAGATTAGGTAGCTCAATAGCGTTGCTAAATAAAATACTTAATTAATCCAATAATTCTAATTAGACGAGACATCGCTTTGGATGATCAATTTTTGTCAGATTGTATGAAACTGTAGCTTGATAACATAGTTATTAACTTTGCATATTTACAACGAGATTTAAAAGCAACTCTTTATATTGTAAATAAAATCCGATTATTTGGTTACTGCATAACATGGACAATGCATCTGACGTCTTAGTGTTTTTGAAAGGTTTACAAAATCTAATTATATGGTTAATTACAAAACATCACTAGCATGTATTTCCTAAAAGTATAAGTCTTGAAAATGTCACTCTCCACTAGCTAATGATGTGAACTAAGTAGTGCATGAAATAAAACTTGAGAAAGAGCATTAGATACAAATACAAGTTTCACAAATCTCCTTCATTCATTTACTGGTTGATTCTTTC